>OOFC01000704.1:0-13198 GCA_900323345.1 Pseudochromis fuscus
TGTTATCATTTTTATATTGGACACTGGCAGTTTAGATTGTTATGTTATATTAACGAGGCTTGACAACCGAGCTTCATCGTACATAACGTTTTTATCTCGTCAACACCACAACAACTGTTACCATGACAACCTTCCGTTTATACCCGTCATTAACTATGGTACCGGCAAGTGCAAAAGCCTAATACATCACAGTTAAGTTATCTGAGCAGTTCATGTTCATTTCTGTTAAGGCAAAGAAAGTGAAATCAGCACAATAATACTTACCCTGCCATACAGGTGCAGTTTGCAGTGTGTATATAGTCCTCCACTTTGTTGATAATCCACCAGAGTAGCTTGACAAGCCTTTGCTAGCCGCCATACTGCCGTTGCCACAATGCACGCGCACACTTCTTTGTTTACTAACAGTAAATGGGTCTATAGGTCAGTGCAATTTCTTTTGTAGTAATCATTACCGTTTCTTTTATCCCTCATTAAATGGATGGGCTATCCAATCATTTATTATTTGTTGTGCAGTGAAACCCACACAACACTATAGAAAATGTGTTTAGAATAAAACTGAACCTGTTTTTCAGCTTGTTATCTAAAATCCCTGAAACCTAAGTGGCTAAATGGCACAATTTCAAAATAATTAAAATCCTGGAATAATTATATCTATCTTACTGATAGCGAGCGGCTATTACGACTTCAGCCAAATCGTAAAATGAAGACGTAACAGCATGTGAATACTGACAAGGTGATCTCCAGGGCTGCATTAAATGGTGTCTTTGAAAACATTTCATCCATTTTTTCCATCTAAAAAAAAAACCAGGGTATAGGTTGTGTGTGTTCTGGGTAATAAAACGATCTGCCTCCGTGCACTCAGGCCGTGCTGGATTTAACTGCAACAGCCACCACTTACGTTTTATTTCACCAAGGTGAATTGAAAGTGAAAGCAAAACATCTGGTAAAAGGAGCAGGTGGTGGTGCAGAGGGTCGAGAGCAGGAAAAGTAAAAAAGTATTAACATCTGAGCAGAGAAATGACACTTTGCACTTATTGTTCCTCGTCAATCTGCTTTAATCTCGTCAGTGGGTTTCACACAGGTGCTTTCTGCACAAAGTGGGAGTGGAGTTCTCAAACTGCAGACCTTTTATTGCATCTTTTTCATTATTTACTCCTGAAAACATTTCTGAAGCCATATTGGCATTTTCTTCTATAAAGAGGAGACTTTGAAAATAAAAAAAAGACAACAGCCTATTGTGCTGCCGTTTCATCCCTTTCATTTCTAAGGCTCGTGAGGGTGCATCTATTCTTCCCAAAGGCTGTTGTGGACACAGAAGACATAAAATAAAATAGGAGGCTGCACTTTTCTTGTCCTTTGTAACCATGGTGATCCTATTCATCCCGAACGACCTTTCTATCAATAAGTGCTGTGCTGAAGAGAACCCTGATGAGTTCATACCCGGTGGTGGCTGACATTTAAAGCACAATGCAACACACAACAACACAGAGCATCCAGCAAGATCAGATGGAAAAAAAATCCTGCAGTGCACAGGAAAAAATAAAGAGTTAAAATGATTTCAATTCAAATGCAGATACACTCTAGATGTAAATGGTTTGCAAAGAAACAGATGAATACTGTAAAATCCACCACCCTCTAGAAGAAAATAAAAAGACTGGAGTCGGCCTCGTCAGCTGCTGAGAAAAAATAGCACAATTATAAAACAAGGCAAAAGGTCGGAGTGAAAAAAAGATGTGTTTCACAGATCATCTTTTAATACTGCACCAGCACATAAAGGTATTTAATGTGAGGCCTGACTGGTTATGAGCCGTGACGGGTTAAAACAGGGCTACACCTTCCAGCCAACAAACCTTAACAGAAGGCAGAGGAGAAAATAATGACTGCACAAAGATAATGCAATCTCTGCAATCAACTGAAAACATAACGCTGGGAGAGAGGAGAGGAGCACTCATCTGAGAAATGTGAAAGGAAAATCTGTCCATTCAAGTCCATATTCTTCTCACTTAAGAGCTGCAGCTAAATGGATCTTTGACACAAAGACACAAAGGGAACTGATGTTACATTTTTCATCCACTTAGACAACACATTTAGCCGCAATTAAAAATGATTATTATTGCCTCTCTCACACTCTGTCAACTTCATTAAACAGTATGGCTTCTTTACTTTTAATTATTTGCTCTTACATATTCATGTTGCTGAGAGACAAACAGGAAAAAGCTTCGCTGTTACCAAGCGGTGCAGAAAAAGTCATGTTTGAATTTTTTTGTTGAAACTGCTGCAGGTGTTGTGTGTGCATGACAACCACTGCCCCCCAGTACTTGTCAGGCAAACAATAGCTTTACAAGCAGCAGTGAAGGAGCTGTTGTGCCAACCAATGCTCAGACAAAAGGCCAGTGAGTGCAGTCGTAATAACAACAAGACCAGGGCTGTGATAAAAAACACCAAATCATCCTGGGTGACCCCATTTGAATTTTGTATTATTGTGTCTATGATAGATAATCTCCACTCGTCAGCACCTTGTTGTTGAATTGACCTGTCTCCTCTGGTAATTGATGGTTTTGATTTCACAGGAGAAAAAAACACTGTAATAAAACTGCAAAATGTGAACAATGAAGATTCCTTCAAACACTATTTTATTTAAAAAGCTTATTCAATAACTGAAAATATTTAGAGATGGCTGTGTGGAGGCAGGAGGCAACACAGAGTACAAAAAGTTGCTCATGTATAAAGAAGTGATAATGTATAAATTGATGAGTTATGGGTTTTATGCAGACTGTACAGTACAGGCCAAAAGTTTGGAGACACCTTCTCATTCAATGCGTTGTCTTTATTTTCATGACTATCTACACTGTAGAGTAAAGTAAAGTAATGATGGCCACTTGTTTTTCTTTAGTTTGCTGATTGGTTCTTGCCATAATATGTAACAGTTGTCTAATAGGACTTAACCTGACTTCTGCACAACACAACTGATGCTCCCAACCCCATTGATAAAGCAAGAAACTCCACTGATGAACCCTGATACAGCTGTGAAGTGGAAACATTTCAGGTGACGACCTCTTGAAGTTCATGGAGAGAATGACAAGAGTTTGCAAAGTAGTAATCAGACCAAACGGTGGCTATTTTGAAGAAACTAGAATATAAAATATGTTTTCAGTTATTTCACCTTTTTTAGTTATAACTCCACGTGTGTTCATTCAAAGTTTTGATGCCTTCAGTGAGAATCTACAATGTAAATAGTCATTAAAATAAAGAAAAAACTTGTGGCCTATAGTGTAGCTCGACCAAAACGAATTATTTTTTAAAAAATCAGTTAATTTACTTATCAACCTGCATTTTAATCAGTCTGTAAAATCGTCCTACATGACTACACCACACTATTACACATAGAGAAAATAAAGAAAATCAGTTCAGCAGAACCAGAGATTTTCTGCTTCTCCCCCTGACGCCTACATCAGGCAGCGGCTGAGGGTCCAGGTGGAGATCCAGGTGTGTTTTTTTTTCAGATCGCCTGGAGCAGAGATGAGATGTGTGCTCCCGAGGTCTGGTGGCATCACTTCTTCCTGACTCTCTGCTCCCATTATTTCCAGACCCACCTGACACTGACTCACGTGACATCAGCAGAGGAAATATGTCGGACGCAGCTTCTCTCTGGAGCCCCACATATTGGACACATGCTGTAGTACTGGCACAGGGCTTCATGTGTATAATCAATAGACGTGGCCTTTAACCATGCAGGTCTGTGCTGTGTGAACCACGTGATGAAGGTCAGCACCAACTTGCTGATTGTCATAACATCAGAGAGGAACTGTTCACTCAAAACACAGAACTACATGTGTTTCCTCCACCTCCTCGTTGTATTGGATGTTACATCCTATTTAGTCTGTACTCTCTTGATTTCACGGGGAGATCTTTTTTTTTAATTTCGACTTCTTGTTTTTGCCTCTGAGTGTGAATCAAGCCATTAAATATTGATTTCATGAGTTTATTTGAAAATCCAGTGAAGCGATTTGCAGTAATGTATGAAGTGTAGCTGTTGTTGTGGTTTAACTGTTGCACCGGGTGTCTTCAGCCGAGCATGTTAGCACAGAGAGCACACACCGACTCGTGTGTGATACCAGTCTTCATCAATAATGCATGAAAACGGGAAACTAAGATAAGACGGGCTCCAGTCTGGACATGACATTTAACCAGTGTGACGTATTCGACACTGACAGCCAGCTCACTGCCGAGATATTCTCTCCTTAGTCCATTGTCCAACTTTCAAGCCTGACATTTGCCACAATTACAACTTCAAACTGAAAATGTTGATTATTCAGACGTCTGCTCATCAACAGGATCTCTTCATCCCACCGGGTTATCGAACATGATTAGTCTTTTCAGGAAGGAGGCCACATCTGCACCTTCTCAACATCTCCACTGGGATATTTCATTGTAGTACATATAACAAGCTGTCCAACCTCAGGCTGAGAGTCAAACCTACACCCTCCAGCTCCGGTCTGGTCTCTGGAGAAATAAACACACACTTCTTACACTTCTTTCATCTTTTTTTTACATAAAGGTTCAATGCACGTTTTCTCCCCACAGGGTCTTTCACTGAGGTAGAGCAGGCCGTGATTGGATGACGTCACCAGCTCTGATGCATATGTCATGAGTTGCTAAACGACGGCGTGCATGTGCAGCCCACACTGATCGCTGGAGTTGTGTTTGATGGTGTCTCCTCTGAGAAGCTGCAGGGTTCATCAGGGTTGCTGGGCCGCGCTCAGTCGGATATAAATAGCAGTTCTGCTAAAGATTACAGCTCTCAGATGATTAATGGTGTAGATTCCTAAAAATCACAGCTCGTCCTTCCACCCACTTCATCTGTATTGGATAAATACCAGTCATCCCAACTGAATCTGACTCTCGTCTGCCGAGCTACTCGTGGAAATTCCTCCTCAGTGCTTGTTTAAGAAGCCATTTTCTATAAATGAACTTCTTCACAGAGAAAAGAAAATCATAATCCCTGCACCATCTAGTGGTCAGTACCTTTACTGTGCACTGGACTGATGTCATGCTTATTACAGACAAATAGGATAACCCCACAATGATGCAGACATAACTAAATCAAGCTGAAATCAATGTAATAATAATACTCCTGTGATTGTCACAAGCAGGCGCACTCTGAATTAATTGGATTTATCGAACGTGGTCTTTTAATTTAGATCACGAAAGACAATTTATAGCTCTGGCGATAACAAAGACATTCGGGGACTGCAATCGACAAAGTATAGATGGTGTAATTTACAGGAGGTGACTGAGTGTGTCCCCTCGCTCAGGAAGCAGGGCAATTTGTTTAATTGTGCAGTGTGGGGAAAAGGATTAATGAGAAGTAGAGTGTGCAAAGCGGAGGCATTTTTCAGTGGTTTGTGTCACTTTAGTGATAATTTCTCCTCCTTTAACAATCAAATAACATCATCTGGATACAATGCACAGAAGAAAGATGCAGACGAAACTTGATATCGGGATTCAAACCCATTCAGCCACAGGAGGAAACACTGGTGACGAAACAACAAAGAAAATGACTGTGGTAGAAATCAACCACAGGAAGTTGACCCTTAATGCTTCCTGTCTGACCCATATTGTTTGTATTAGGAGGCAGTAAACTTTAAAGTGTGGTCAGGAGTCCTGCCCTCATTAAGTCAGCTGTTGGTTTCTCACTGTATAAGCTGCACACAGCAAAGGCCCAGTAAAGGCTCAGTAACCAGGATGGAACAGGTTGCTGGTTAATCCTGCTGCTCGGGCTAACGCTAACGCTTTCACGGTCCGGACGGAGACACTCGTTAAAAGGATGAGATCCGGTCAGGGATGCATCCACACCTGCACTCTCCCCGGAGAGCTTTACCAGGTACAGCAGCTGTTTGGTTCAGAAGTGGTGATCAGCCTCATTCTGTCAAACCAGGAGGCCGTTGGATCTATCCAGTGGAGTTTTTCTCAGTTTGTGGGCAGGTTGTGTTATGAAGCTAGTCAACCTCAATCTGTCATTTTTACTGGCTACTTGATTTATCGAGTGTACAGTGCTTTCAGCGTTTCCCCAGTAGGTCAGCCCGACTTTATCCTGACAAAAAGCAACGTTTGAAGGCCGGAGTGGTGAAAGTAATCCTGTGCAAGGAGACGGTTTTTTATTGTGTATTTTTGAGAATCAGAGACTTGATATTAGATGCATAGTTTAGTTTGAATCTGAGGTGAAGCTGTGGTTTACATCTGTAGAGTTGCAGGTATTTGATGCCTAAATGTTGTAAATAATTATCTAAAAATCACAAAGTATTTCAAAGTATCAAAAGTAATCATTCTGTAGAAAAGAAAATTCCCTCTGTTTCTGATATTTATATTATTTAAAGGCAAGTAATCTGCAGTAATTCATCATATTTTATGCAGTAAAATCTTAGTTGCAAAGTAACTAGTCGTTAATAAAGTGAAAAGTATCACAGATTATACAAAAGAAACTGAAATGCAGTCGAGAAACTCTGAAGAGGCTCAAGGCTAAAAGTTTAATGTGAAAGGTTCAAAATAAAAGAACTTCAAATCCTTCTTTTGGTTGCCATGGAAACAAATCCTTGAGACAATGGTTTTATTGTGAAAAACAGCGTCAGTGTTTTGTTTTGTTTTTTTCTTCAGAAGGATTTTCTGCTTTTACCACCGGGGCCTTTACTCAGTAAACCTACTAATTATAAATCCTAACAACTACAGATGCCTCTTTATTTCTGCAGTGAATAGAAAACTGAAGCAGCATCACTGAAGGAGCATGACCAACACACAAGATCCTGATGCCACGGCGCCTTGGGATTTTAAAAAGCTTGAAATCTGTGTCCTCACCTTTGACCTTTTCTCCCCCTGCAGATGACTGAGGGCCGACTGTGTCAAGTGCAGTTGCTGGATGACAGAAAGCTGGAGCTGCTGGTTCAGGTATGAATGCTCCTGACGTGATGCTGCTGTTATCAATACTGTTTATAATGAATCCAAGCAGCTGTGCATGTGAAGGAGGTTACTGTTCACGAACACTCTGCAGAAGAACCAGATATTTCTCTTTTCACTTTGTGGAAATTAAATCCAGACTTAGGACCAGGATGGATTGTGCCATTCTTGCTTTGACAGGTGATAACATGTCAGAGGTGTGTTCACAACTCACCTCTGCTGCTGCCAAGTGAGAAAAATATTACTTAATGCATCTTTAATGGGTTGGAAGGGCAGCAAATTAAATCCTAATCTGTCCTCTCAGTCTATTGGAAGGAAAGGAAGCAAATAGTTTATGCACATCACACACACACTTACTAGTAAAGCGTATGGATTATATTGCCATGGATGTTTATATAATTTCAGATTACAGCAGTTTCAATCTGAATCTTTGCCTCCACAGCCTAAGCTGCTGTCGTACGAACTCCTCGACTTGGTGTCCTCCCACTTCAACCTCAAAGAGAAGGAATTCTTTGGACTCGCATTTTGTGATGACAAGTATGTAAATTGCTATGTTTCTTTTTTTCCCAGCAGTATGAATATATTTAGATGTGTGTGTGTGCAGATGTGTCCAAAAAGGCAGCGCTCTCATGCTCCACTTTGTTTTCACAGTGGTCAGTGTAAGTGGCTGCAGATGGACCGCAGGGTTCTTGAACATGACTTTTCGAAGAAGTCCGGGGCCGTTTCCCTCAACTTCCTGGTCAGGTAATGATCCATGTTTTCATGCAGAGCGCAGGCCGTCCAGCAGGGAGCACTGCTTTGTTGACGTGACAAGTGCAAAATGGGGACTTCATAACTCTCCACCATCAGCACAGGTGACCTCACTGTGACCATGAATGTGTTGTGTGTGTTTCTGCTTCGTAGGTTTTATGTAGAAAACATAACGCAGCTGAAGGACATCATCACGGTGGAGTTATTCTACCTGAATGCAAAATCTGCTGTCTACAATGTAAGTGATTTCTCTTGTGTTTCTGGAGTTTGGAAACAAAAGAAAATGATTCCTCTGTAGTTGTTGTTTTTTTTCCTCAGCTGCTCCCTGATGATTCACTGTCTCTGGACCTTTGCAGCACCTCAGCTCAGCAGACAATAGCTGCAGGGCACAGTTTCCTTACTCTGCTGGCTGGAATGTAAAGCAGACAGTGGAGGAAAGCAGGAAAACACAAGGGTTCATTTAGATAATAAGCATATAAGGTTATAATAGGACAACACAGCAGAGCCGATGTTCGGATCTGGAAAGCTTTCTCTCCACGGACCACAATCTCTGCATCCTATTTATTTTTTATCCTGTTTATCTATTATGTCTCTCAGGGGGTTATCGAAGTGGAAAGTGAGAACGTCTTCAAATTAGCTGCAAACGCTTTGCAGGTTAGTGCTTTTAATAGTCTCATAAACATACATTAATTGCTTCACCTAAAAGCATGATATCTAATGAGATGTGCTCTTTTCTTTAATCACCAGGAGGCTAAAGGAGACTACACAAGGTAAGAGCGCATTATAAGGTTGGTAAGAAGTATTTAACAGCAGCAAGTTAACACTGAGCTTTTAGCGAAGACGCTCAGCAGGTCACTGGTTTCTTCCAGTGCAGACAACAGAAATCAATAGCAGTGTTATGTGAGGCTCACCACAGAGGGCCGAGAAGATTGCACCAGGAAGCTAATGAATCTCACAGTGCTGATAGGAGCCAGGTCTGACAGAGCTGAGACACCTTCACAGCACAGACGGTGACTGGGAACCGTGTTGCACAGAGATCGCTTTTGATTTTGCTGTGTTCAGAGGTAACTGCAGGTCGTCGTGCATGTTTCCGCCTGCCTGGGGCCAGCTGATGAAGAAAGATGGTTTATGTAGACATCTTTGTTCGTTTCAGTAAATCATTGAGCGTTCGTGGTCGTCTCAGTCAGAGGACGCTAAGGTTACATTTTCAGGATTCACTCTCGGATTTAAAATTCAGTTTATCTAAAAACTAACAAATGGTGAATATTTCATGGGCTGATTCTTTTGTAGATTCTTTTCTATTTTGTAGACTAAACATTTTGAAATGTGACTTTTTGTAGGTCAAGAGAAAAGGATTAATTTTCCCATGAGAGTTTTATTCTTGGCAGCGTGGAGAAGGCTTTGAAACAGCTTGTAGATACAAGTGCTGGGAAGTAAATGTACACACAAAGTGGTACATGAAAAACCCACAGTGAATGTGTTAATACAAGTAAAGGTTCATCATTATCAGCAAAGAATTAATTCTACTATTATACTACAATATAAAATGAGGCCCTGTCAGAGCCTGATAGGTAACAATGTCCTGAATTGTTATTAAAAAAAAATGTAATGTAACAACTGGTTGATAATGTAACAAAAGTTCTGAGCCTGAAGTGTAAAAAAAAAAGTAATAAAACTAAAAATGTAAGAATTTATTACATTTTGCGCAGTCTTTAACTTTTGGGCTCAGCATCTTGTTACATTTTATAACAATTCGGGTCATTGTTACATTTCAGGTCATTGTTACATATCGGGTTCTAACAGACCTTATGGCGCATTTACACTGGTACCTACTCGCTTCTCTTCACCTCGCCGACCTGACCAGGTACTTTTTTTGGAAGCACAGGAGAGGAGGTATGAAAAGTTGTACCAGGAACCAGGTTCCAGGTACTTTTTTGCCAATGTAAATGCACCAAAACCAAAGTGAAGCAAAGCGAGTAGGTACCAGTGTAAATGCGCCATTAGTGTTGTGTATTTTTCATGTTTTACTCCTCAATTCTTATAACTAAAGTACGCAAATGTCTAAAAAACATTTTATCATTGTAGCTGATTAAGGTGAAGCTAATTGAAACAATAGGCCTCTTACACCAGTTCCTAAAAAATCATCATACTTTAAAGTCAGTTTTGTTTGCAAAATCTTAATCTTCATAGTCGTTTATGTATCAGATCAATTATATTGAATAGTCAGATTTCTTAAAACTTCACTGAAAAACTATACTTGTGTAAAGGAACAAGGTTATTTCCACCACTGGGAATAATGAACTAATAAAAATATTAGATTTTGTGACTATTTGATGAAACATCAAGGAGACTTAAAATAACCACCTCTACACTTGTTGAGATCATTAACCTCAAATTCCAAAAATATCACATTTCTCTCTGTTTCAGTGATGAAAACACTCGAGCTGATTTGAAGAAGCTACCAACTCTTCCCACCAAAGTCCTGAAGGAGCACCCATCTCTGGCATACTGGTACGATTACAGGAAATTAACTCAATTTAATAATTATCTTTAAGGTGATGCAGGCACATGTGACTGATTTATTGGATAAAATCATCATCACTAATCATATGTTACTGCTTATTATTCACCCATATGATTGTGTGTGTATTGTGTTGTTCCTTCTTTGTGTGACGCTGCAGTGAGGATCGAGTAATTGAATATTACAAGCAGCTGAAAGGCGTCTCCCGAGGACAGGCCATTGTGCAGTAAGTAACCGACAGAAATGTGCAATTTGTTCAACACAAGCGAGAAGACAATGAATGTTATTACTCTTTAGGCTCATTAATCTCCCGCTCACCTCCATTAGCCCTTCCCCATCCCTTTCTCTCACTGGCCCGCCTTCTCTCATCATCTGATAGAAATCAATAGTTCCTCTTTTGTTGCAGTGAGATCACACTGATTCACTGGAAGCAGATCAAATATCCAGTTGTTTTTTTTTTTCATTTGAACACCAAACCACATACAGATGTTAGAAAGCAGCTGGTGGGCCTAATAAAAGTTTCTGTTCCAGGTATCTGACGCTTGTGGAATCGCTGCCGACGTACGGCGTTCATTATTACGAAGTCAAGGTGGGTCTGCTGCTGTGATTTATCGGAAATGATGAGTATCGCAGCTGGAACGGAGTCAACCATAACATCAGCTGTGCTCTCGCCTCACAGGACAAACAGGGGATCCCGTGGTGGCTCGGGATCAGCTATAAGGGCATCGGCCAGTACGATCTGCAGGATAAACTAAAACCTCGAAAGGTAAAGATCCCCCCTCGGCTCTGAAATGGCTGCTGCTGTTCCCCTGCTTCACTAATCTGAGTGTGAACATGATAGCACCATGCATGTGTGAGGATCTCTGCTGCTGCACAGTCTGGTGATTCAACAGCTTTAATGCATGCATCACCTGCTTCACCCTCACCGAGGGCTGCGCTTCAGCTGCAGCAGACGAGGCCAGACTTGAAAAACCGTTGCAAAAAAAAAACTCAGTTTGGAGGCACACTGCACCCCGGTGAAGCTTTTGGATGAAGTGGCAACGAATCATACGCACAACTTGCTTTTCTTGTTCCATTGTTTTAGGCTGTGAGGTGACAGGAGAAACACCCATATGAGTGATCTGTCAGCTATGCCTCCTGTGCAGCTGGGTGCAGGCCTGCAGTGCACAGCTCTGATACAAAGGAGCTGAATGTACAGAACATTTCACATCAGTGTGCTGCTGGGATTGTCTTACCGGTGAAGCCCAGTAATCATGGTGCAACCCATCTCCGCCTGCTGGTTTCCAAAATTGTGCAACCAGTCAGCTGCCTGGCGGAAAGCAGAAGAGGGAGTGAGCCGGTGATGTCAAAGGGAAAGGGGTTGGATTTGGGGCGTTAGTCGTGCGTCTTGTGAGAATACCTGAGGAGACAAGTCAGGAGCTGACAGGAGACAGAGCAAAGTATGTGTTTGTGTTGACAGCAGAGGCACGGAGGATTTAATACAAAAAGGAGCTTCAATTGTGCTGGTAAGAGGAGACACTACACTTCTTTGTCGGGTCAACTTTGGAAGTATTGCTACAGGAACATCTGGATCTTTTTAGGATTGTATTTTGTAAAGTAAAACTGGGTGGATGCTTGTCCGACTAAACCTCAGTCTTCATCGTGCTCTCAGTTTGTGTCTCATCCAGATCTGGTCCAGACATACAGTGAGTCACCGACCCAAACAGATTGATCATATGTGCTGTTGTTAGTGAGCACCTGGGTGATATGGGGATTGACGTGATGAGCCATGGCAGGGGTTGCACACGGCGATGAGTGTTTGTCTAATGTCCCCTTGTGGCGTTCTTCTCTTTCCAACACCTGCATTACTGCAGACTTGGCATGTCAGGCAGACTGTAATGACAGTTCATGTTACCGTCTGGCTTTTTAATAACTGAGTAAATCAGTCCAGCCACAACACCTCCTCTGCTCATTTTTTTACTAATAGTTTATTGGATTTCAGTCGTGATGGTGGTGATTACAGTGTTTTTAGATGATTTTAAGAACATTACACGAGTAATTACCCAGGGTGAACGCACAGATGGACTCATTTTAAAGTCATTATTTTAGGGAATAAAAAATACAGTTTTCCTTCATTGCATGTTCTGAATTTTACTGCAGAAAAATGATCTAATGATCAGAATGATCTAATACGTGTTTACCTGCAGCTGTACCAGTGGAAGCAGCTGGAAAACTTGTACTTCAGAGAGAAAAAATTTGCTGTAGAAGTGAATGATCCTCACAGGTGAGCAGCCGATATGTAAAGACACGTGTTTTAATTTCTCAGAATGACTTTTTGTTAGGGATGCACGATATTGGATTTTTGGTAGATATCCAATATGCCGATATTTGGGCAATTACGGATACCAATACCAATATTTTCACCCCTCACCTAATTGGAAAGATCATCTAGACATAAGATAAAACTAAAAATGAGGTAACATCAATAATCATTCTTTGTGCAAAATAAGAAAAATACCTCAACTTACATTATGTAAAACATGTCATATTTATTTATGACAATTGTTTTTAAGCAAAACAGTTAAGATACTTGTATCCTATCCTACAGACTGAAGATAATGTTCACCCTCAGACAACAATAACAATACCCACTGTTTTATTGGTTAATTATATCGGCAGATATCGGTGGAATGGCTGAATACCTAATACTACTACTACTACTACTACTACTAATAATAATAATAATAATAATAATAACAATGGTATGGATTTATATAGGGTTTCTTTCTGGAAGTCCAGACTCAAAGCACTTACAGAGACCATTATTCATTCACACCCAGTCATACTCATGGTGGTAAGCTAAGCTAGCCACAGCTGCCCTGGGGCAGACTGACGGAGGCGTGGCTGCCAGTCTGCACCTACGGCCCCTCCAACCACCACCAAACCATTCATTCAACATTCATACAGTGGTATGAATGGTGGGTAAAGTGTCAGTGA
>OOFC01000704.1:13218-51044 GCA_900323345.1 Pseudochromis fuscus
GACACTCAAAGCTTTACAGTTTTACAGAGACCATTGTTCATTCATACCGGTGGTAGTAAGCTAAGCTAGCCACAGCTGCCCTGGGGCAGACTGACGGAGGCGTGGCTGCCAGTCTGCACCTACGGCCCCTCCAACCACCACCAAACCATTCATTCAACATTCATACAGTGGTATGAATGGTGGGTAAAGTGTCAGTGACTGGGAGGAGGGGGAACTGAACCACCGACCCTTCGGTTGGTAGACCTGCTTCACTAATCTGACTGTGAACATGATCGCACAAGTCATGTGTGAGGATCACTGGAGTTCTACCCCTGATCCACTACCATCCTATTTTAAAGTCAGTATCGGCCGATACCAATGATGTGCCAATAATATTGTGCATCCCTACTATTTGTAAGAGTTGATTTGCATTTTGTTGTTTTTATTAGTGTTTAGCTTCTGACTGAGAGATCCCGCTCTCATATCTCTGCAGCTTTTATTTTAAACATGATTTTCTTTTTTCATGGTTTGTTCAGAAGAGCGGTAACCAAACGCACCTTTGGGCAGACAGGCCTACTCATCCACACGTGGTATGCCAGCCATTCTTTGATCAAGACCATTTGGGTCATGGCTATCAGCCAGCACCAGTTCTACCTGGACAGAAAGCAAAGCAAAGTAAGTGTCGGCTACAGCACCGCTACCTTTAATCTGAGGCATCACTGCACAAATCCTTACCTTACACATCCTCTCTGATCGTGTAGGCTAAACTAGGAACAGCAAAAAGTTTGGAGGAGATCGCCATGGACCTGACAGAGCACGGAGGGGCCAAAATAAACAAACTGGGAGATGTAGGTCTGAAGAATAACTTCATTACAGCCAGCAACGGGAGCCTCGTGTCTACAGGTTTGTTATCATATCAAAAATCATAGTTTGTGTCAAATACATCCTGAGCTGGTTGAGAATAAGGTGTCACACATGGTATCATGGTATGGGTGTGATTTCCAGGTATGCCGTGTTAACAAATGGAGAATTATGTGTTGGCAGGTTCGGCTGACTCTGAAATGAGCGAGGAACAGAAGAAAGAAAAACTGTCTGAGCTGAGAAAAAAGGAGCAGGAGATCCAAGATATTTTGGCAAAGAAAACAAAAGAGCTGAAGAAGATTTGCCTGAGAGAGGCGGTGAGAAATCATTTTGTATTACAGTCCTTCTGCACTGTTTTGCTATATCCTGCAAGCCACTTATAAGTCATTTTTCCTCCCAACACCAGCCTGTGCTCGGTTTATTAAAGTGCGCTGCTGTGCGGCAGGTGGATTGATTGTTTCTGCTGCTACGTTCACTTCGTCTAAGTGTCTGTGGGACTTGCTGTTTTCAGGAGCTCACCGGCAAACTGCCAAAGGAGTATCCCCTCTCTTCAGGTGAAAGACCACCGCAGGTCAGACGGCGAGTTGGCACCGCCTTCAAGTTAGATGACCTCTTCCCCTATAATGAGGTCTGTATTTAACTGGTGCTCTGTAATTAAATGCACCAGTAATTTATGACTTGACTTACTGTGTTTAAATTTTTGAGGATTTAAAGTTTTTATTTCACTGCCAACACATGATCCCAGCCAGCAGCTCTGCGATTGTAGCAAAGCCTGATCCTAATCGTCTTTTCCATTGAGCTCCATTGTTGCTCGAAAACAATTATTATTACAAATGAATCACTGAGCCACACACTGGAGTGAGTCCCTTCATTACACAGAACTGGGGCACTGTTGTGTGTTTTGAGTTCCACACTGTTCTGGTGCTGGAAATACAAATCTGCTGGTAAAAATAGTTTCAAACAAAGGCTCTGTTTTCTCCTGTTTTAGTAACATTTGCTAAAAACTACAATGCTCTGGTGTTTTTGAAAATGAAAGTATTATTTTTAAAGATAAAAGAGTCTTTGATTGGAGTAAGTGGGCTCAGGAGTGACTCACAGTCACACTGTGGGTTTTGGTCTTTTCATGAGATTAGTTCATAATAAGAAAATCACTAAGTGCACTCAGTTTGTCATTTGAATTTGAGCAATTTAAGAATAATTTCATGTAGTAAATAGTGAAATCAGATGATTATAGTTGATGATTTGTGTCCAATCCTTGATTTGTTCAGGATCCCTTTCTGAGAAACCTGGAGAGCAGATTCGCCCTTCAGCAAAAGATTGTGGAGGCGGCTAAGAAGCTTGCAAATGAGCCAGAACTGTGCAAAACAGTGAAGAAGAAGAGGAGGAGAAACTGTCTGGATGCTATGCACAAGCTCCAGCAGATCGAGGACGAGATGAACCAGTACAGAATCAAGAAGGGAAAGAAGCCCACACAGCGGGCCTCGGTGCTGATCGCAGGTACGGTGTGAACTGACCCACAGTATGTTTCTGCATTCATCACTGAGCCACATTCGCAGCAGACGTGGAGTAATTTTATGTTTCTGCAGATGAACTCGTCCGCTCAGACTGTAGCTCCCTGTCTAGTCTCCCACTGGATGATGGTGAGTCAGACAACACACCTTCTGCTGTGTTAATATCACCCAACCTGCTGTAACATATAACATTATGACGATTCGTTCAAATGAAAAACCAACAGAGCGTCGGTGCTTTCACTGTGTTTGCATTCAGATGACTCAGACAGCGCGAGTCAAAGGCCTCGGTCTCGCTCGGTCCAAGGTTCTCCTCAGCTCAGCCCGATGCGATCGCTGGGGGCAGAGTACGACGTGGAGAGGCAGGCGTCTCCACGGGAAAATCACCACAGCAAGAACCACAGCAGGTGTGGAAACCGATATCCTGCCACAAACTATTGTGCAGAGGAGCCACAGTGAAGTGTAACATGTTTCACAACTTTATTAGAAATGTTCTTAGAGGGAAACGATGATATCATGCACTGGCAGAGCCCATAATATTTGTTGTGTCATGTTTGCAGCCTCATTCCTTTCCTCACGTCTCATCACTTTTTTTTTTTGATCCTCTCCTAATACTGCACCATTTTAGATTAGCTTTTGATGGCCAGGAGGCTTCCCATTACTACCAGAGTCCAAGAGAGGTCTCCTCCACCCACAGTAGTCCCTATAAAACCCTTCCCAGACCTCCTAGAGATCCACGCAGCATGCCTCCCACCCCGGTTATGACCCGCAATGCCTACAGCAGCAGCCAGCTCAGGTGTGGTCTCTGTTCCCTTTGCACTGTCAACCCAGTATCTACCCAACAAACCCCTGCTCCTCTCCAACCTCCTAACCTTCAACCATTTTAAACCCTAACCTTTGTTTTCTAATGGCTAAATCCAGAAATATTTAACAGATTTTACTCCCTCGAGTTTTAAAGTTGCATCCTTTCCCCAGGTCGGAGGGGTCTCCTCATTGCTTCAGGCATCGCAGTGGAAGTTTGGAGTCTCAGCCCCGGATAAGAAAAGACACCGACTCGGAGAAGCCTGTGTTTATCTTGTCACACGCCCACCGCAGCAACAGCACAGAGGTGTTGGAGGACTGCTCCTCCTACACCAGTCAGTCCAGTCTGGACTACTGCGGGGCGGCCAACTCCCACTACAGCACGCTGGACTCCCGTAGTTCCACCATGCACCGTCTCCACAGGAAGGTGGAAGTGTATGGTAACACCGGGAGCATGCCCAACTTAGTCCCGCACCACTCTGGTTGCAGTTATTCCTGTGAGACCTCCACACACTATGCACCCAGTGCCTACTATGTCGCCGGCTACCCCTGCCCGGACATGGAGCCTTACGCTAACGGTGCCTACGTGTACGAGAACGAAGTGGAGGGCCACTACAACGTCAACCCGTCCTACCAAATCAACGGGTATCACGGACACGACAGATTCAGGCATTACAGCAGCGACGGGGCGGATACTCTTTCCCAGAATCCCTACGCGACGGTGAGGCCGCCGCGGAGCAGGGAGGGGCCCAGGAACGAGCTGCTGGCCAAGAACATGCAGAAGGCGCTGGTGGCGGAGCACCTGAGGGGCTGGTACCACCGGAGCAGAGGCCACAAGGAGGGAGGCAGGGGACTGATGGTCGGATACGACTTCGACAGCGGCTCTCAGCTCAGCCTGGGCTACCAGACCATGCCAGCGGCCTTCAGCCACTCAAGCCGAACCACCTCCTTCTCCTCAGGTGTGAAGATTTTGAGTTTTAATGCTATCATACTGCAGACATACTATTGTACGTTTTGTTTCAATTTGAATCCTTCACTGTGTTTTAAAGCCCTGGTTTCCCACCACATCATTATCTGTGTTTCAGTGGAGGCTTTTCATGTGTGTGAAACCTTTTTCCAGGCAGCTGGTAATAGACATAAGGGAGACAGTGTTCTCCTTTACACAGTCAGATTAAGAGATATTGTCACTGGGGTGCAAGAAGCCGGTCCTGAGCAGGTCAAACTAACAAAAGGTGACTTTTAATGAAGCCAAGCTCAAACAGGAAACAACCTAAAGTCCAAAAACATCAATTCAAATGTAGACAGGGCACAAAAAATACGCAAGAGACTCTAGACATGAAAAGACAAGACAGAAGCAGAGAGTATATGTGGGGGACAGGCTCATTACGAGACAGGTGAGACTCACTGAGGAGGTACCGTATTATCTAGACTATTGAGCACCTGTCTATAAGCCGCTATTGAATTTATTCGAACAGTTTCATGTGGTCCACTCTGACCGGGTCTGATGTGACGACACTAAACGTATCGGCGGCACGGAGCTTGCTAGCTTGTTAAAAAGCCAACGAGCTTCGTGCCACTGATACATGAGAAACACCAGTGTTTAAGTTAAAAGTGTCGGAAAAAAGTAGTGGCTTATAGTCCGGAAAATACGGTAACACAAAACTAAACACATAGGAGACACGAGGAGAAGAAGAAAACTCACTGAAATAAACACAATAAACAGTGATCATAACATGTGCACAAAAGGGTTTTTTAACCTATTATTTACCAGGATAAAAAAAAAATAAATGCATGGAAATAATATCAGTATTGATAAACAAACTAATGACACTCATGTCATTTCTGGCTCTCTGTACTGTTAAGATCAGGAACTTGAGTCTCTTAAGACAGATTCAAAGAGTTTTAGTGAATTAAATGCAGAAAAAATGTACAAACTGGTGCCACAGTGAAACGATATTTAGTCATTTTTAAAGTTAGTAATTAAAGTCTAATTGTGAAGTATTGAGCCAAGGTGATAAACGTATTTTAAAAAAGAAAAACACATTTTGTTGGTCCTCATCACTGGTCTTTATCAGCTGAATCCTGGAAGTTTCAGTGAAAAGTGGCAGTAACAGCTCTGTAATGACATATTACCATTTCATGTAGAGGGTGACTGTTTGTTTTGCACTGGTGACATTAAGCTGTAGCGCACAGAGTTTCCAATAACAACAATTACCACTCAGTTACACTCCAACATTAGCTGAGTGTTTTTGCCTCCCTCTTGTTTTCAGTGTCCTCAGCCGAGAGCACGGGGAACTGGCGCAACCAGCTGGCAGTGGGCCTGACAGAGTTTGATACGCCCGACACACCTCAGTACCCTCACCCCGGAGCTCCCGCAGCTCTCTACAACCGCAGCCCCACACACAACAGGTCAGTGCTGCAGTTTACCAAACCTCCATGCTGAAGCTGTGTCAGTCACAGTCAGATAATCATGATTGCTCGGTTAAATAATCAGTGGAATTAGAAAATACAGGTTGCTGCTGTCATAATAAACGGTTGGTTCCTTCTCTGCTGATCTGCATCGTGTGTTTTTATGGAAAGAAATCTCATCTTTGACTGTATTCTGCCGGTGTGATCTGAAATCATTCAGCTTCTCACAAAGATCTTCTCTGTCTTTCTTCCCTCCTTCGTTTTTTTCAACCTATGATTAATGCTGGTGTGGGCAGAATTTCTCCAGAAAACAAAGAGTCTGACACTAAAAAGTCTGAGTCAGTAGATGTGGTTGCCGCTGAGGCCACTAGTACAGATGAACCATCAGAGAACCATTCTAGCACTTAAGGGTGAGGCCAAACCCAGTGGGTCGCTTTGTGTCGTGTTGCCACTCATCTCCATTGTATCTTCATTCGTGTGTTACTGCTGCACAACTTTTTCAGATCAAATCATCCATCTCTTCATGTCGTGATTTGGTGATTTTTGGTTTTTCTTCACAGCATCTGTGGATTTGTCATGATCATGCATCTACAAGGCAAATAGCTCAAAAGTTGAATATAGTGTTGGAGCCCAAAGTGTAACAATGACCGAAAATGTAACAATGACCCAAAAACACGAAATGTAAAAGTGCTGAGCCCAAAATGTAACAAAAAAAATCTAATAAAACCCAAAATGTAACAGCTGATCAATAATGTAACAAATGCTGAGCTCAAAAAGTAAAAACTTCTCAAAATGTAACAACTTCTTACATTTATTATTACATTGTGGGTTTTATTACATATGTTTCTGTTACAGTTCAGGCTCAGAACTTTTGTTACATTATTGACCAATTGTTACCTTTTTGGTTTTATTACATGTTTTTTTTATAACAATTCAGGACGTTGTTACATTTTGGGGCATTGTTACACATCAGGCTGTAACATTACAGCAGTGGAGAGTAACAATAATAAGAATCTACAGCAATATTAGTGGCTCTGTGTAAATTGATCTTTAATACTAACATCCTAACGTGCACAGTGACAATATTATGTAGAGTTTAGCATCTACATTCACAACACAAAGACTGATGTTATCACTCCTGCAGGTCATACAACAAAGTATTGGACACATTTAAACTGTGACCTGATGTTGTCAACAGACGGTCATCAAAATAAGTAAATTTAGTTTGTGTAAGGAACACGAATGTCAGCAAACATCATATCATATCAAGGTTGCGGAGCTTTCACCTTGAATATTTTTGAATAAAATTGCACAACAGTCTGAACAAAAATGATGGATCAATCATACACTTCCTTTTCCTCCATAAAGACCTTCTCAAAACATTGTGGACTTTTTGGTGATTTACTTTTCCATTACCAACCCTCATAACCAGACTTCCATCATCTGTTTCATCCTCAAACAGCTGAGCAACAGTAGACTCATCATGTACTTGCGTGTGTGTGATTTCCTCTTCAGATTTCACCTGGATGGAGGCTACATGAGCATCCGCTGAAGAGGACCAAACCAAACTTTGGCACAAATAAAGCCATGGCCAGCAGCACATGAAGGGAACGGAGTTAGGCTGTACACAGACATTTGTTTTTCCTGCCATACACCCGTCTTTGAAGATATCCTGTCCTGTAGGTTTTGGCTGAGACGTGTACGCTGTCCTCTCGTTAAAGTAAGCTCTGAAACAGTGATGACACTCTTGAATGACTTTCCTCATGTGCCTTGGATTGGATGAACTGTACAGGCAGATGAGAATGTGTCAAGAAACTTTAAGATGTTGCACAACCACACTGGATTCAAACCCTATTGTGTATTAATAAATCAAAAAAAGAGGCAACATGTGTTTTTACTGAATCCACCTTCATGTATTTTAACAGAAACTAGCTATTGCCTTACACAAAACAGTAGGTTATAGAATAAAAAACAATTCACCACGTCCAGCTCGGTAAAATATGATGAAAAAATTTGTCCAAATTGAAAACAAAAGTTGGACATGATGACATCAGAGCTGATTTGATCACCATTAGACAGGCTGTGTATTTGATGAATTTTCATTTCTTTGTTTCTTCAAACTTTGCATCCGAATGTATTATGTCGATATTGTTTATAGACCCATTTGTCTTCGTTGGTGCAGTAATGTGTTTTAAAATGCATGGTGAGAAAATTGATTTTTTTTGTTGTTTTTAATAAAAACTTAAGTCTTTTTTATATTAACAGAAGACCACTGCCATGAAAACCATATCCACATCTCGTTGTTTGTTTACTCTCACGTATTTGTACAGTCACTGTGTAGTTACATGTTGTAGTTGGATGTTGTCATAAAATATTTTCCACTGGGAACGAGGAGGTGAATAAATGTACGTGTGACACACAGACGGCTTCTGTCACTTTCTTTTGGAGGCTTGTGAAGCTCGTAAACAACCGGTTCAGGTTCTGTTATTGAGATAGTTCAACATTTAGAAAAAAAATTGAGATTACTTATTTGCTGAAAGCTTGATAACAAGATTAATACCACTCTCATATCTTCAGTGTGCAGCCACTTGTTTACTACACATCTTTGAAAATGTAACATTTGGACAAAACCAACTAACAACTCTTTACCTTAGCTTCCATTGTCTTTATGCTAAGCTAAGCTAACATTTCCTGCTCTCATGTCGCAGCGGTCCCCAACGTTTTTTGCACCACGGACCGGTTTAATGTCGGCATTATTTTCACGGACCGACCTTCAAGGTGTGGCAGATAAATACAGCGAAAATAATATAACACAACCGGCATAAAAAGTTGTCCTCTTACCCTTTGCAAAGAAGCTCTCCAAAGACGTTTGTATTTGATTCATTTTCGCTAGTTTGTGGGCGTATATTTTGGCTAACGTATCTGACGTTCTCTGTGATAGGTGATACGTTTTATCACGTGACCGAGAAAAAAGTTAAGTTGAAGAGAATCCGGTCGTTCCTTTCAAAATAAAATGTCTTTCAGACTCTAATAATCAATGCAACGGAAGTTATATTTTTATTTTATTTATTCTTTCTGTGCGGCCCAGTAACAACTGCCCCACGGACTGGTACCGGTCCAAGGCCCGGTGGTTGGGGACCACTGTCATATCGCATCTGGGTTGGCAACCGTCCCTTGGAAAACAGAATCGTCTTGTATTTAAAAATAAAGTTACACTTCCTGTATTGACCTGAAAAGGGATGCACTTTAAAAATCTCTTCACTCATGAAAAATTATTTCACCACGCCGGGAGGGGTAAAGGCAATCAGGTTGGCTAGCAGTGCCAACTAAGTGTCCCTTATTTATTTTTCAGAGAGTTGGCAACCCTTCATCGAAGTGTCGGCACAAAAGTGAATCATTTCTAAATGTCAACTCTTTTTTTTTCTTTTTTTTTTTTTTACTTATATAAATAAAACGGAAACACTGAGAAGAAATACTCTTCAGCTATGTATCACACTATGCTTTGACTTATGAGCTTCTCTTCACTTGTGAGTATCTGTTCCCCTAAAAACAAACTACTCTTCTGGCACATGCTTTGTTGTTGTGCAGCACTTCAGAGGTTATGTGGTCTAAAGAGCTCTGGGAGGAGCTCTGTTTGCAGTCGAGACTTTACCACCCCCCTCCCTCCTCTTGCACCAGGCTGGTGAAAATGGGCCACCTGCTGCTGTCAGTCCTGGACTTTCCTTTTCCCTGAAGCAACTGTCATCCCGAAAGATCCTGACAGCCAGGCCAGCTGGGAGCAGGGGCTGTGAAAGGAATGTCAGCGTGTCTTTCCCCTGCTTGTACCTTTAAATATCTTCCATACAATTCAGGGGGTTTAATTTTAGAGCACGCATGAGACGGGAGCAAAGTGTCTCGAGCTGAAGTCAAACTCAGATCAGTCTAGTCTGTCCTGAGTTACAGATATTGTCCTTCCTCTTGATATCGCCAGAAGAGCAAACGCAAACATGTCTGATGATAAAGACCTTGAGGATCTCAATGAGGAAGACATTGATGAGGATGAACTGCTTGCAATGCTTTCACCTGAGGAGCTTCAAGAGCTCCAGAGTGAGATGGATGTTATGATTGCCCCAGATGAGAGTGTACCGGTTGGACAGAGACAGAAGGACCAGACAGAGAAACCTCCGACTGGGACGTTCGACCACAGATCCTTGGTCGATTACCTCTACTGGGAGAAAGAGTCTAAACGCATGCTCGAGGAAGAAAGAGTTCCCGCTACGCTGCTGCCCAGTGAGGTAAGAGCTTGTACTATCAAAATCACATGTATAAATCAATTTAGAATATCCAATATATAATTAAAATAAAATACATAATGTAGTGATTTGTTGTTTTCAGAAAACTTTGAGGGAGGAGGCTGAAGAGAAAGAAAAAGAACAAAGCTCAGAAGATGGTAAATATGAGGTGTATGAAGTAATAGAGGAAGTGATTGAGGAAGAAGCTACAGATTGTGCAGCAGGAGAGGAAATTGTAGAGGAGATCATTGAGGAAATAATTGAAGAAGTTGAGGAGAGTAATGACAAAGATCAAGAGATTGATGTAAAAAATGAGAAAGAGGTAACGCTACCTGTCGAAGATAAACCTGAAAGTGAAGACAAACATGCAGAGCCTCCACCTAACACAGAAAAAGTTCAGGAAAAACCTGAGGCTGACAATCAGGCGTCTGCCGACACAGAGGAGGAAGTTGAAGCTTTATCCCCGAAGCCAAAGAGTGAAGATAAAGAGGAAACTACAAGTACCGAACGTTTGCTTCCCCAAGTGGCTTCAGAGGAATCAGAGACTAATGAAACCAGTGATAAGCTCCCGCAGAAAGAAGAAAGAAAAATCAACAAATTAAAAATTCCAAAGCTGTCGCTCAATAACATCAAAATGACTTCAAGACCATCAGGAAATGAAACGAACTTGGAGTCGACCCTCGACAAGGTGCGAAACAACAACCCCTCTGTCACCGAGGTAAACCTCAACAACATAGAAAACATTCCCAAAGAGATGCTCCTGGACTACGTCAACGCCTTGAAGAAGAATAAACATGTAAAGACATTCAGCATCGCCAACACCGGCGTGGATGAGAACATAGCTTTCAACCTGGCCAACATGTTACGAGAGAATCGCAGCATCACGACCTTGAATATCGAGTCCAACTTCATCACGGGAAAGGGCATCGTCGCCATCATCCGCTGCCTCCAGTTCAACGAGACTCTCACGGAGCTGCGGTTTCACAACCAGCGGCACATGCTGGGTCACCACGCCGAGATGGAGATCTCCCGCCTGCTCAAGGCCAACAACACTCTCCTGAAGATGGGCTACCACTTTGAGCAGCCGGGGCCCAGGATGGTGGTGACCAACCTCCTAACCAGGAACCTCGACCGCCAGAGGCAGCTGAGGAAGGAGGAGCAGAAGCAGCAGCAAGTGAAGGAGCAGAGGGAGCTGATGCAGATGTATGAGAACAGTCTAAACCTGCCTCCTGGTCTTCTTCAGATGCTGGGCTACATACCGACCCTAGAACTCCTACAGGAGCATGGATTAGTCCCCCTGTCGTCAGATCTGAGTGCTGCACCACAGCCGCACCATCAGAAAGAGCAACCAGAGCAACCAGCGCCACAGAAGCAGCCCAAACACAACAGCATTCCCAAGCAGCCCAGTGTGGAGACATCAAACCCGCTGAGGGACGTCCAGCTGAAGAGGACGCCCAAAAAACGTGATCCATTTCTGGATCTGGACCCGAGAGACAACAAGAGGCCAGAGAGGGCGAGTTTCCAGCTGAGAAAGACTCCCAAAGTGAAGGATGCGGGCGGCGGAGAGACGACAGAAGAAAAAGCCAACCTGTCCGATGTGATTAAGACTTTGAAGCCCATCCCTCGCAGACGAGTACCTCCAAAAGTTGACCTCACACCTCGCGATCAGCTCCTCAGCGAGATCAAAAAGAGCAACGTGGCCTATCTTAAATCTGTGAGTACCTCTGGGATCAATCATGTTGGGATGTCATTTTTAGGAGCATTCATCAGATCAAAATGTGTTTTTAGGATGGTCTAAAATGATGGATTGCATCATGTAGAAATCCAGGTGAACTTTGTGTTGTGTCTCTTGCAGGTGCCGCTCCCTAAAGCTCTGGAATCAAGTGAAACGAGTCTCTTCTAAGACGCAGCTGTTTCCTCGCTGTATGTTACACATGCTTCGTAATTACTCGCTTCACGTGAACATTGTCATCACAGAAGAAAAGTACTCATTGTGCTGTTGTTCCACTCATCACAGGCTACGGCCTTTAAAAATTCATGATCACAATAAAAGTTAAAAATGTTCATAGCCACTTCAACGCTGCATATTACTCATTTGTGAAAGTTTGTTTACTCACAGAGGATTCAAATCGATTAGACGTGTTTGATTAAATGTGTGATTATTAACTTTGGTGCAAAGCAGTTCAATACATTTGCATTTTGCTATAAAAATGCTTCCACTCTTTGCCTGAGGATTATTTTTCTTCTTTTTAGTTTTATTAAAAAGCAGCAGCACTTATACATGTGGGAGTGCCACCAGTGGTAAACCACATGTATCTCCCGGGAACTCAGAGCAGTTTAGTTATTTTTCCAATTATTTATTTTCCTCGGGTGAATAAATAATTGCTGCTGAAGGTAGAAAAAAAAAAAAGGAGATGAGTCAAAATCCTAAAAAGATAATTTATTCAAATAATTTTAATGACAGTGGACAATCCTCTGAGGATTACCTCCATTGTCACAGCATGTAGCGGTGTTATGAAAAAGCTTTACACTTGTTTAAATGAAACTCTGCAATTTACTTCATTTTAGAGAAAGATTAAATATTAATAAAACCAGAACAATCAGAACAGATCTACAAAAAACAGACTGCAACATAAATCAAGTTTACTTTATTTTTTATAGAGGACAGCCATGTTTTGTTTCCAGTTTATCACTTTTCAAGAATGAAAAAGTCACATAAAAACATAGATAATATATAATATAGCATCCATATACAATCTCTCTTTACTGTCATTTGTGAAGGTAGCATGCACAAACTGCAGTCACTGTGCATGTGGGCAAACAAACAAGAGACACCTGCTAATAAATATAAGGAGTGTGTAATGAACATGTAACATTACAGATGACTGACTTCATTCAGCTTTTCTGTTTTACAAGGACATTTGGATATGATGGGAAAATAGCACAGGATGTCTCCGGTTGAGTAATTACTGATGAAGAGAGAATAACTTTGGTTAATTAAAGTTAAAATGTCAGTTTAATTAGTACTTTTGCCTCAACGGCAAAAATAAGCACTTTGTCTCCTGCAGCCATTTGATACACTTCTGCATGCTATATTATGAAAATAATGACACATCAGAAATAACAACAAAATGTTTACATACCATGACATTATACTCAAACAATAAAGCTGCACTTGCCATTCATTTTTCAATATTGCATAGCTGTGATTAGAGGGCGTTACACTCAGGCCAGCCTGGATGGTCAGGGACTGTGTGCAGAGGTCGTTTGACAAAAGGAGCATCCACACTTCAGTGTTATTATTCAGGCCATATATCTACACTAGAAGCAGACTGGTCTCAGATCAGTATTCACACAGCTCCTGTAGCCACAAGATGGAAGTTATTGCTGTTTAGAAGCAGTTCACTCAGTGTTGGGATGGATCTTGGTAATTTGGGTCTACTCAAAGAAGAAACATGAACATGCTCGTTTTGAGGTAGCAAACTGAAAGGAAATAAAAAATCTTTTTCATAACAAATACGACTGGTATCTAATAACAGCATTGGATATTCTATTCCGATATTTCACGTAATTTAGCTAAGATAAATACTCAGGTCATCGTGTAGAACAAAGTGCACTGTGAGCGAGGGAAATGATTCATTTTTAGACATTTGGACACAGGAATGCTCAATCCTTTGATACCTTTCAGCACCTCTACACATCTAATCCACACAATGACAACTTTGTTAAAATAATACTATCCATCTGTACACTTCAGGTAATGTGAACTAACACAGACATATAAAAGCATAAAATAAACGCATAAAAAGTGGGAATGAAAATATCAGTAACTACGTGTACAAGGGGATAAAACTGTGACACTTGGGACAATGCTACGTGAATTTTAATCCATACTGTATGACACTGGCTTCCCTTGGCACACTCTTTGGCTTGAGAACTTACTCCTTCAGTTTACTTTCAATGAAATCCTGGATCTTGTTCATTTTCTCCTCCTGTTGATCCAGGAGATCCATGATGACGCCCATCGGGGTCTTCTTCAGCCCAACACCTTCGATCTTGTTCTCCAGTCTGTTCTTCATGTTGCGCAGTCTCAGAGAGGCATGGATCAGGATTACTACAGAATAGAGAGCATCGATATATTTACTGTACAAAACATTTTAGAGTTTCAATTTTCTCAGAAAATGATTCTGGAAAATAACAAAACAAAATGTGATACTGCTGCAACTCAGACTTTGAAGCAGGTGTAAAGATATCTTTTATCTCCATGTCAGGCAGATAGTGAATGCATGACATCAGCACGTAAATATGGTTCTGTCCAAATCAACAACCCATAGCAACCCGTCAACACAAGCAGCAGCGGTGGGCAGGCCTCCTGGGATGTGATCAAACTGCCTCGTCTTTCTGCCACAGTGTCAGAGCTGATCCAACCCACCAATTATCTAAACCACCCGGCTGGCGGTCTGACTATGAATGTATTTAGAGACCTGTGGCGAATCCAAAAGTCTACCCTGAAGCTCAAAGGGTAACAGTGACTTTTACTTTACAATCTGTCATGAGTAAAGGCAGGTCAGTGATTCTGTACGTGGTGTTCGATCCCTGCAGTGAGTCAGTATGAGAGAGCTTGGAAAACCTTGCTCAACTGCAGAAAAACCTCAGTCATGCATCCCAGTATGACTCACCAGGCCCCATAACAGTTTTTATTGTATAACATTAGCCAAGTGTTCACAGTATACTATAAGCAACACATGTCTGTACAAGTACAAGTACACACTTCAGTTCAAAAAAGTATTTGATGCAACAAAGTTACACGTTTTTGTTCCTTTTAAATGTCAACATCAGAAAAAAAAAATGTGGGAACCCAGAGTACATTATCATATATTATATTATCATATATTTTAACATACTGAAATTGTTTTGTGTTGTTGGGTAAAGTTTGTAATAGTTTTGGAAACGTCTTCCTACATAAACACAACATTAATAGTATGAAATGTTTACTTTGTATACAATGTGATGCACTTTAAAGTGCTTTTATCACTGAAAAAGAAGATGGAGGATGAAAGCAATACTAGAAAAAAAAAGTATTTTTAGTAAAATAAAGCAGTATCATAATTGAAACTAAATTAAAAAGAACTAAATGTACAGTACAAGGTAAGGTCGCAGTAACATAACTGGCCACAAAGGATTTAATTTCTCCTCCCTGTTGTGAAAGTGAACAGACACACTGAGACTTACACAGCAAAGGGAAAGTGATTCCAAAGATGAAAACCATGACACCGCCACACAGTGACAGCAAGAAGTAACTGGTGACCATGACCCCGATGACAAACAGAGTGGGGTTCTTCCTTTTGAAGTTCTTGATGGTGGTCTTGTTTTCCCCGGCCCACACTGAACCCATGAAAACCAGGATCACCACACCGCCTCCCAGAAACATGCCAAACGGATTCAGGAACCTGGACAATGGAATATGAAAATCTCAAGTTGAGCATGTATTCCTCTGGGTGCTGTTTTTTCATTTATATGTGTAGTATTTTTTTTAAGAATAGCACAACCTGCCGGTGGTGGAAACAATAGCTGAGATCCTGTGCAGCAGCAATGGCCTGTACTCATAATTTCCACTACATCATCCTGTTTTCAAAGCAAACTATCAAGTCAGCTTGTATGAGAAAGTTATTGAGTATTGATATTGGGCGCATCAGTAAAATGTAAAATGTAGCATCTCTGATTTTAATCATCTCGATATGTAACGTTAATTTAAATTATAACTGTTTAGGGATCTGTGGGTTACAATATGAAGGAGCTAGCTTAAGCTTACTGCTAACAGCTAGTGAAATATACACGGTTAAAATATCATTGTGTGAACAGGGTGGAAAAGAGTTAACGTTGCCATAAACATGGGCTCAGCTGTTACACAAACAGCCTGCGTGCTGATGATGGGTGTGGGGTAAAAGGTATGCAGGCAAATTAAAGCCAGAGCTACAGATGCTAGCTGCCCTGCGTTAGCCTGCTGCCACGACTTACCCCACGATGAGGAAAACCACCACGGCCACGGCGAAGTAATTGGTCTGGTAGTACATCAGATTACTGATCACTCTGTTGTTCCACTTCGTTAAATCTCCGAACTCCGGTTTGGTGAATCGGTCCATCCCGGGGAAGAAATCGTCCCACGGTCTGAGAGGTGCAAGCTCCATCTTGGCTGCCATGTCTTCAGCGTGTAGTCAAGCGACACACAAACACAAACATACCCGAACACGCTGCGTATTATTTTGACAGGTCAGCTGATCACCGTCCGAGGCTGAAGGAGGAGGCGGAGGAGGAGAATACAAACTCTCGCGAGATCTTTAACGAGATTCAGCACAAGGAAGTGTTTGGAGTTTTTGACTTGCGCACTAGAATGCGCAGCAGGGCCACCTTGCATCTATGCATTTTTTTTATTATTATTAAATAAAATCACAGTACCTGAAACAACAGAACAATCATAGAATACATGTTTTTACTTTGTTTTATTCAAATTATTTGTGCTAAAAGGGGAGCTCTAGTGTAAAGCTCTAACTGCAACTCCTGCATTAGTGTGTATGGTATTAATTTCAAATGGTGTATAAATTAAGATAAGGCAAGATATAACTTTATTTATCCCATACTGGGGAAATTCTGCAAAATAGAATAATATAACTGAAAAAGAGCATAAAAATACAGAAATATATACTAAGAAATGTAGAAATAACACAATTACACAGACATAGAATGAAAAGGGAATAGGAACAAATCAGATCATTGTGGATCAGAATGTAGTGTTTTTGCTGTTTTTATGTGAGTGTATTAACAGCAATACAAATGACAATAAGGACAGAAATCACCACAGATGTTATTAATAACATATTTAAAATATAGAATCAACAACATATGATTTCAACTTTATGTCATGTTCCGCTGAATTTTAACACTTTAACAGCTATAGATGTGTGTGTGTGTGTGTGTGTGTGTGTGGACCTGGGGCCGCAGCGCACAGCGCAGCTCTGACTCTCCTGAACTCAGCATCTGAATCGAGGACATGGGACCGTGAAAGTATGGCGGATGCCGAGGAGCCGTAAGTCTAAATGGATGAAAAATACAACATTATCATAGTTGAGCTTCGGCTCTTTGTCGTTAGGCCGACACGTGTGAACCGTGTTCTCCTCTCTTCCTCCAGGGAGAAGAAAAGAAGGCGAATAGAGGACCTGACTGAGAAGTTAGTGACGAATGCTAAATGAAGGTCTCTGACTGGCAGCAGGTTTGCGTTGCACAGTGAGCAGCGACTGCTGGGCCAGGAGACATGGGAATAACCATTTTAACCAGGGCCAGCCGTAATAACCCTTAGTATTAGCTATTTATGCAAGTCATCTAGTGCATCCATTTACTGTATGACAATGCAGACAGAGCAGCTGCATTGCACCAGCCCTCTGTTCTGCATCTGGAGTGACCACAGACATGATGGTGGTGTCATTTTCAGACTTCAGTTTGTAATGTGAGCAATCTGTGACAATGTCATCATGCCTGCATATGACACTCCGGTTATCAGTGTGCAATACACTAATCTCCCACAAAGCAAAACATAAAACAAAAGCATTTTTTTACAGCTTAAAATCATTGTGTTTAAAGACAGTAGTTGTGAAACAGCTGAGTTTAAAAGGTGGCATTTCATATTTGCAGTCAAATAGGCAAATAGTGAAAAAATCCTCTAATGTAAACCTGTAAAATATTCAAGTATTTAACTGCAAAACAGTAATACTGCATACAAATATGATGCAGTATGGAAATTAGATATTTATTATTTAGATTTTCAGCCGTCTTGTTCATGATACAAGTCTGTTTTTCTGGAAAAACATCTCTTCTGGTGCATTTGAATTTTTCTCACAAGGAAACAACATCAGACAGATAACTAAATCTAATTTTGTGTGGCTAAATTTAAAAGTAATCATCCATGCTGTGGGCCACGGCTTTGTTCTTAGTTGGTGTCTTAATCACAAACTAAAAGGTGTCACACCCTTTACAGCAAAATATCAAGATGGTACAACAAACAAAGACAGGTTCTGTGACTTTAAGACCAACTCCGAATGATACTGTACGAAGTTCCTTATACAGCTCTTTAATTACAACCACTTGATTCATTTGAAGGACATTTTTTCACTGTAATAAAAGTAAAAATCTGATTTTTTTGAGGGTCAAGTACAGGGACACACTAGTAGTCTTCATCATAGTCCATTTCCAGTGTATCATGCTGCGCTGTGTGTCCAGAATGGCTGTAGATGGTGGACACAGGGACGGTGGTTGCGACTGGGACGGCAGGTGGAATCATGTGAGGAAGTTTTTGGAGAGACCCGGCCCGTTCACCCATCCCGACTTTGAGCCGAGCACTGAGGTGATACATTTATCTGAACAATGCTCGTCACGTGTCACAGTAAAGCAGTTCACTGTGATCAGACTGGAGCTACTCTGATGTTTCTCATCTTCAGTGCAGCTCTAACACTGTGATGCTTTCATATCAGTCTCTGCAGTTTTTGTTGGAGACGTGCAAGATCCTGGTCATTGGTGCAGGAGGACTTGGATGTGAACTCCTCAAAAATCTGGTAGGAATTAGCATTAATGAAGGTTAATGAAGTGTAAACACAAGCAGTCTTTATGGTGTTGTGGTAATAGTCTTGCTTTGTTTTAGGCCCTGTCTGGGTTTCGCCTTATTCACGTGGTTGACATGGATATCATCGATGTGTCCAACCTCAACAGGCAGTTTCTTTTCAGGTTGGTTTCACCTCTGTTTTTAGACAGATGTGGAAATAAATGAACTATACTGTAAAATCATGTTGAGTTTTGACAAATTCCTTTAATTACTTACACAATATTTGTTAAATGATACTAGAAATGAGCATATTATTGTGTGATAACCCTTAATTGAATATCTCATGTGAGTTTAATTCAAGCCACATGATAAATCTGATTATACAACTTTGCATATGTTGTATAATGAACTGATTTCTTAACCATTTAGGCCCAAAGATGTCGGCCGACCAAAGGCAGAAGTGGCGGCTGAATTCGTCAACAGTCGTATCCCTGGATGTAAAGTCGTCCCGTATCCTTTTTTCACACTTCTGTTTAACTTATTTAACGATTTACTTTGTGTCCAACAATTTTATCATTGCTTTTTTTCCTTATTAATAACATGCAGTCACTTTAAAAAGATCCAAGACTTTGATGAGTCATTCTACCGGCGTAAGTATATTTTTATTACACGGTCTGAGCTACAGTGAGATCACCAAGGAAACACCTCAGCGGTGATTTTAAATTACTCCTCATCTCTTCGCAGAGTTCCACATCATCGTCTGTGGACTGGACTCCATCATTGCCCGACGCTGGATGAATGGGATGCTGGTAGGAATAACAAATGTGTTAATCAGTGAATTTAATTGTCAGTGTTGTGCTTACGTGATCTGCCTTCAGAAGTTTATTAACAGCCGAACCTGCTCTGAGGTGATTAAGGATTTATTCTTGCTTTGTGAAGATATCTCTCCTGAGCTATGAAGATGGAGTCCTGGATCCCAGCTCCATCATCCCCCTCATTGATGGAGGGACCGAGGGGTTTAAAGGAAACGCTCGTGTCATTCTGCCCGGCATGACTGCATGCATCGACTGCACACTGGAGCTGTACCCGCCACAGGTACGACTTTTTTTAAGCAAAAATATAGAAATGCATCTTCTAGTGTCACCTGAAAGAGGATTTATTTTGTGTTCTGCAGTTTTGCAATGTTAGGTGTTCATACTACACATGGTCAAAGTTTCAGATCAGGAGGTAAAGTGATGTTCCAGTTATCTAAAGTATGATGTGTCGGCTTTTTCCTCAGCTGTTTGGAAACAAGACTGAATGCATTCTCCAATTCTCCCCCTCTACATACTATTACATGTATTTATTTAATGCACTGCAGCATATGAATAACCACCGGTGCACAGAGATACTGTACAGTCGTTAACATTTTACTAGCTATGCTCCCCTCTTTACTTCCCAACACCAACATTTTCCAGTGTTTCCCTCATGTATATGGATTAATGTGGGCATGCATAGAAAACATTTTACTGTGTGATTAAAATACGGAGTCCACCGTTATGTGCCACAATAAGCTGAGAACGGGTGCAATATTCACCAAACACAGACGTCCTGCTGGGATCTTTTTTGTGTTGTGGATGTTCGTCCGGTCCGCTTTCAGATTCTGGATCAGACTCAAACATGTTCAGAGTGATTTGAATAGTTTGTATTTCCAGTCAACAAATTGACTTTGTTTGTTTATAGTCCCATGTTGGAGACCTGGCTTCAGTCTCCCTGATGTTAGCCAATCAGAAGAAAGTGAGCTCCATTTCAGACAGAGGGTGAAATGAGGGATTGTATAAATGTCCATTACTGGATAAATATGAACTTTTTTGAACTGCAGTCCACGCAAAGCTCTCTAGAGGAGGCCAAGACTATAAATATACAGCTGGAAAAAGAGTGTAATAGTTCCCGTTCAGAGATCTGTCTGTATAAATGCCGTTTTGTTCTCAGCAGATGATTTCTTTGACATTATCGTCAACAAGCCTGTTAACTTTTTACCAAACGTGTCCTCAACAGTTCAACTTTTTTTTTGGGGGTGGGAGATAACATCTGTGGTGAGCAGGCGGTGATGTCTCACTTTTCCATCTGCAGCAGCAGCTGTGTGCTTTAAAAGAACACATGATATTAAAAGATGAGGGTCGTAAACAGAAGCAGTGATAGCTACCAGGTGGAAAATGAGAGAAAAACATGTCACAGACAGACAGACAGTAATGTGAAAAACCAGCACAGTGGGGGCTTTTGTTACACCAAACCACACACACAAAAGAAAGTATAAAAATTAAGTAGGGGTTTGATGTGTTAAAACTTTCAGTTGTGTAGTTGTTGCTGTTTTATTCTTTTGTTGTATCCATTGTGCACACAAAATGGGTTTCTTCTGCTCCTTATAGACAGATAGATCAGTCAGTCAAACTTTATTAATAGAAAACAAACCAACGTTCTGACAACTCCGTTCACTCCAAAACAAGCTAGTACATTCACAATACGGTACCGTACGTACCGGTAGCTCTTACCGGTATTTGCGCCGCCTTCGTTGAAAACAATGTATTTCCAACTCCATTTGTCACAGTTCAAAGCTACATGAACAGCTGCAAGGTACAACAGGTAGTGCAACTTCTTATCACGTAGTTAGTGCATCACAAATGTGGAGGGAACTTTTCCCTGATTCAGTAAACACGTAAAAGAAACAGTCTGATACCGCTACGGTAAATCAAACATTAGTGCAATCACAGTATACGCCCCCTGACTATGATAGCCATAATTAACCAATATTGATCCATATATAAGGTGCATCGGATTATAAGGCGCACTGTCAGTTTTTGAGAAAATTAAAGGCTTTTAGGTGGAGCTTATAGTACGGAAAATACGGTAATATAATATACACTCTATAGAATGCACACTACTACACTAAATATACTAAAGAACTAGCAAAACAAAATTACATTGTAATAATAGAAATGTAGAATTTAAGAATAAAATTAGAATTACCGTATTTTCCGGACTATAAGCCGCTACTTTTTTCCGATGCTTTGAACATAAACACCGGTGTGGCTCATGTATCGGCGGCACAAAGCTTGTTGGCTTTTTACAAGCTAGCAAGCTTCGTGCCGCCGATACATTTAGCGTTGTCACATCAGACCCGGTCAGAGTGGACCACATGAAACTGTTCAAATAAATTCAATAGCGGCTTATAGACAGCTCAATAGTCCGGAAAATACGGTAAATTAAAATGTATCCACAGGATACATGCTACAGTATATATACAGTACCAGAGTGCAAAAACAAGTAACAAGTGTGCAAAGAGAAATCTGAGAAGAAAACAGTGATTAATATCAACTAGATGTACTTTTTTTTTTTATACATACTTTTAGATATATATTGTTTTGCATATTATTAAGTTTGAATTTACAATTCACAGATTAATTTCCCCATGTGCACCATTGCAACAATGCCACGACTACCAGAACATTGCATTGAATATGCCAGAATCCTGCAGTGGCCCAAAGAAAAGCCGTTTGGAGGTAAATTATTCATATCTGTGTTTTAACTTGAACACATTGACATCACATCATGCAACGCACCAGTGTCAGAATAAAGGGTAACCACCTGACTTTTTCCCCCTCAAACAGACACAAGCTTAGATGGAGACAATCCCGAGCACATCCAGTGGGTGTTTGAACGATCTCAAGAAAGAGCTGCAGAGTTTAACATCACTGGAGTGACATACAGACTCACACAAGGTGAACCTGCAAATTATAAGACCATAATTTATTCAATGTGAATGTGTTTCTTTTTCTGAACTCACAAATATCTATGACACTGTGTTGGAAATAAACTCATCAGTGCTTCTGGTTTCACAGGCGTCGTGAAGAGGATCATTCCCGCTGTGGCATCGACCAACGCCGTTATTGCTGGTAAGAAACTTTTTTTTTTTTTTTTTTTTGGCTGTTGCTGTTCTGAGCTGTTAAAGTTCAAAAGCAACAGATTTGACAGTTTTGCAACTTCGATGACATATGAAAAGCAGCTGATCCTTGGCTGAACCCCCTGTTGCTATAACTGTCAAGTTAACAGTGGTACGTGTCCAATTTACAGTGAGAACAGAGGCACATTTCGAACCTGAAATCTGGTTGTAATTTTTAAACCATGTGTTAGATGTCATGCACAAATGAATAATTTATGACCTCTGGCTCTGTTTTTTTCGGCTAAAATACCTCTCACTGGTAGATTTTATTGGCAACAGTAAAAATACTCAATTATGATTTTATTGCATCTAATAAATTCACTTTTCTTCTCTCTAGCTGCCTGTGCAACCGAAGTTTTTAAAATTGCTACAAGGTTGGTATCAAACACATTTGGATGCTCTTATTTCAATTTTCTGCAGATTTACTTCATGTTACTTTGTATTTTTCAGTGCATATATTCCTTTAAATAATTACCTGGTCTTTAATGACGTGGACGGATTGTACACCTACACTTTTGAAGCAGAGCGAAAGGTTTGTCGTGCCCCGACCGTACCATTTTGACAGCAGTGTGATGTACATTTCTCCTTACAGAGAATAATCACTGCAATCTGAATTATCTTTGATTGGCAGGAAAATTGTTCAGCGTGCAGCCAAGTACCTCAGGATCTCCAGTTCCCTCCTTCTGCCAAATTACAGGAGGTTTTAGAGTACCTGACGGAGAATGCCTCCCTGTGAGTACTGAAAAAGAAACAAGAATGACACTCTGGAAAAAATACAAATTATCACCTTAAGATTGTTTGTACTTTTTTTTCCCAGACAAATGAAATCCCCAGCTATCACCACCACTCTGGAAGGAAAGAATAAGACGCTGTATTTGCAGGTATTATATTTAATCTCTGCTGCACGAGGTTTCATCACCTGTATTTTATTTTATCTTACCATTAAACTACAATTTTACCCTAGTCTGTGAAATCCATCGAGGAGCGCACCAGGCCGAACCTCTGCAAAACGTTAAAAGGTAGGAAAACACAGAGCGACTTGTGTCCACGTGTAACAAAAAGATGTAACACAGTGTTTGTTTTTGTCCTGGATGCAGAGCTGGGTTTGTCGGATGGACAGGAGCTGGCTGTAGCCGACGTCACCACACCCCAGACGGTTCTCTTCAAGCTCAATTTCACCGCTTGAACCCAAACGACAGCACTGATGCATCTGGATGCAGACTGTATGTTTCATCACAGGGTTACTGTGATGTTGCTGTAGCACATTTGATATGATGATGTAAATAAGATGCGGAGGGTCTTCTGCGATCGGATTGGTTTTTGGAATCATTAAATAACGTTTTTCTATTAGTACCGTTGTTTACTTCTTTGTGAATTTGTCCTGTGTTTACTTATATTGTAGTTACTTCCCTTTCAATCAAATGAGGATGATGATGTGCACTATACTCGAATAAAGTTTTATTATGAGGAAGCCTGTTTCTTGCTTTATTATTCTGTAAGGATGTGAGGTGTACTATGAGCAGGTGGATTATACAGACAATACAGAGAAGCTTTATAAACTGGAACACACTCAGAGCACACATCTCCACCAAACTGCCTCAGATTGCAACATTAATCTTTTATCTGTGTGCAGATTTTTAACCAAATCAAATGAGATGTGATAAAGTTATGAATCTTACCTGAAACATTTCACTGTTTTCAGTTTGTATCTATGTTGTTTCTCTTCAGCTGATAGATGCAGCAGCTGTGTTACCGCCTCCTACTTCTTCTCTTGGCATCATTACAAGATGTTAAAGATTGGATGGAGTTAAACTTCTTGGAAAGAAGCCTGAAATAGTTATATTTGGAAAATCTGACCTATACTGCAGAGTGTTGATAGTGTCATTGAGTCTTTTACAGTCAAATCATTTTTCTTAACCCTTTAACGCTTGAGCCTCCAAGTTTCCACCTGGACTTTTTATGCTTATTTTGATTTTTAATTTAAAAAACACATTTGTTTTTGCAGTGTTTTTGTTCACTAAAACTCTAAACTCATATTCCCTTTTTGTGTTTTTCTGCTATTCTTACCTCAGCATCACTGTCATGACACTCTTACATGTAGTATATCGTAAATTAGCTAAATTGCTAACTTCCGGGAGAGGCGCTAGTGAAATTACCGTAATGTCACTATATTCACTGTAAAGTGAAACGTCTCAGCTCTCAGAAACCATTGGAATTTTTCCGATTGCGCAAATCGTGATGTAATTACGGTAAACCAAAGATGCATGTGCAGAAGGAGCGCCGGGGGCTAAGCTCGGAGGTAAAGGGTTAAAAATATTAGTAAGATCATTTTTTAAAATGGATTAGTTGGGTGGTTAAAAGTAGTTTCTTTTAACTGATACTAAGGTAAAGGTAAAGACATAACCTCTACATTGTTTAATTTAAGCAAGTTAAGCTCACATTTATCACCTCTCACTTACATTATTGTAACTCTTTGTACTGTGGTTTACAAAATGCAGCTGTGTCTGTTAACAGGAAGTGGACTTGACCACATCCCCTCTGTGCTGTCTTCTCTTCTACGGCTTATTGTCAGATTTTACTATTTAAGGTGGGCCGTCACCTTTGTGTTTGGTTTTTATCAGCTGATCTTTGATCGACACTCAGATCCAGAGGTGATGAAGGTTTCATCTCAGCAACAGCCTGTCCATTCATACCAGGGCTGCTTAGTCCTCAGGGAGTTTCACATCACTTCTGAAGCCCCACCTGTTTACACCAGCTTTTAATCCAAGCTGAACCTGACATTTGATTAATTCGTGAATTAATAATTGATTTTATTTCCTATCTGTTGAATGTTGTTGGTTTTAAGTCTGTAAAGGGGTCTTGTTTTTAAAGTTGCTACATAAATAAACTTTGACCTCTCTCACCCAAATAAATAAATACAGATAGAAAACTTAATTGAGATTTATTTTTCTGTAATGTTGCAGAGAGATGAACAAATACAGAAAAAAACACAACCTATTTGAAAGAAGCATGTCCTACCATGAACTCCATGACTAATTAAAAATGTATGCTGAGTGTACTGTCATTAAAATGAATAAACAAATAATAATGTCAACAACCTCACTAATGTATAGCTCACTACAATTTAATCACACCCTGTATGGAGCATCTGTGGAGTTTCTAATGTATATTTGTAAATGTCCGTTTTTAAAATGTATTTATTTTTTATTTATGGTGAGAAAGCACAAGCAGTTTAAGAATCTGTTAAATGTCCTGTTGTTTCTAACTGGCATCAAACATCAGGAGTTTTTTTACATCAGAAAAGTGATGAAAATAAAAGGTGATAACAGGACAAACAACAGGACTTGTCCTCCTTCAGATGCAGTTTATCCTCCGTGTCCAGTGTGTGACAGGATGTCAATACTCGCTTTAAGCTTCTTAGGGCGCTAATGAAAGTGGCCACATATTGTCCGGGAGACAGATGGTTTCTGTCTTGATTAAGTTTTAATTTTCCTGACGGGAAAAGCTGACAGGCTGGTCCCGCTGCGTTCACAGAGCATCTCTCACATCGCAGCCTGAGAGCTACAGTGGAGGAGCTGATGTGTGAAAGTGCAGGAGCTGAGGTGTTGACTGTTATCTGCATCAGCTGCAGTGTTATTCAGCAGCAGCACGCAGGCGGTGTCGCACTTTTCTTTTTTTCTTTTTTTTAATTCCCCAACGCTTTTTTTTTGAGTCTGGAAACTTGAGGAAGTGAAATAAAACATTTGCTGCAAACTTTTGCATCCTCGCTGAAACGACACGATGTGAACACAGACGCTGATGGAGGCTTCAGCTGCACATCAATAACCTGAGAGCAGGTGAGTGGCTGGAGTCATTACACTGATGTTATCCACTGTCAACAGTTGGATTTGAGGAAACGAAATTCAATATTTCCTGTGATTATTTTGCTTTTTATTTTTCGTTTAACTGAATAAATACTGGACTAGCTACATGCTGGGTTTTTAAAAACTTTGAACTGTTGGGTAAAAAACACAAAATAATGGGTAAAAACAATGCAATGCTGGAAAATATCAGGTAAAAATTTTGAAATCTTGGGTAGAAACTATAAAATACTGGGTAAAAATAACTACATGCTGGGAAGTATTGTGTAAAAATTATGAAATGTTGGGTAAAAACAATAAAATACTGGATAAAAACAACAAAATGCTGGAAAATGTTGGATAAAAACAACAAAATCTTGGATAAAAGCAACAAAATAATGAGTAAAAATTTTAAAAATGCTGGACAATATTGGGCAGAAATGATGAAATCTTGGGTAAAAACTATAAAATATTGGGTAAAAACAAAATTCTGGGTAAAAGGACAAAATACTGGAAAATATTGGGCGAAATGATGAAATCTTGGGTAGAATTTATGAAATGTTGCGTAAAAACTACAAAATGTGGGAAAATGTTGGATAAAAACTATAAAATCTTGGATAAAAACAAAAAAATGAGTAAAAATTGTAAAAATTCTGGACAATATTGGGCAGAAATGATGAAATCTTGGGTAAAAATTATGAAATGTTGAGTAAAAATTAAAAAATGTTGGATAAAAACAAGAAGATGCTGGAAATGTTTGGTAAAAACAGTCCATTAATCAGGGTTAAATTAACCCAGGATGTAGTTAGTCCAATATTAACCCAGTTCTGGGTAAAAACAACCCAACATTTTTGAATGTGTAAGTAACACAGCAATGTGTATTTACAGTGTATTGACAGAAGTATGGCAAAACAGTCTGTGTTCATGAATACTATTCATTTAATGAGGAACCATGCATCTACCATCTTTATGAATAATAATTACATCTGTCAATTTATTGCACAAAGTAAAAATAGATGAATTGAGTGTGTAGAAATAAGACACAAACATTTGGTGATTCCAGTCTGTTAAATGTGAGGATTACTATAAGTAATCTGTGGATAACCTGGTAATTAGAGTAGTAGTTAGCTGCAGCCCTAAACTTTACATTAAAGTGATTAAGTGATGAATGAAAAGGCCTCGAGCAAACGACTGAGTTAAGCAGTGATGTTTTACTTCACGTTATCGTCTCTCTCTGCATTATTTATTGCTGTAATTTGACATTAAAGCACACGTCCCAGTTTTCCTGTGACTCATCTGGATACAAGTTGTTTTGGAGGGAGAGTTTAGCTCTGCACACAGACATGTTCACAGTTGAAGGGATAATATGAGTCAGAAGTGAGTGCAAGGACCTACTCTCATCTGCCTCCAAAGTTGCTTTTGATCAAGGCTTTTTATTGGCATTTCTTTGATTTGGCTCGGCTGAGCTGGGCGATGAGAGTCATAATTGGGCAAACATGCAATGATCTTATGAACCGGAGTCAGGAGATATCAGGAGCATTAGTGAGGCATATTATTTTGTTGGCCTGATTCTCTCAAAGTTTGATAAATCTTTCTTTTCTGGTGCAGGCGAGATGAAGATAAACACATCAGCTCAGCCTTTACACTGGGGCCTCCTTCTTCTCTGCATCCATCTAGTGTCCAGTGGCAACCAAAGCTCTCGAGGACAGACAGGTCGGTTCCTGAACCACCAGACCATTCACACCCCCAGAGGGACTCATTATGGCTCCTGGTCACCAGCCTGTTGGCCTGGGAGAGATCACGACTCACTCACTTAGAAACACACGTAAATACAACATATTGTTCAGATGTGGTGCTGAGAGCTTTGTAGCAGGTCTGCAAAGTATCAGAAGTACCCGCTTTCCAAAAAACTCAGAGTAATCTATTACCGTATTCATTACCTATGCATTACTTCATAAGCAGCATTTCAGTGTTTATCTTTATTCTTCTGGTTAATCCAATTATTCCCGCGCTGAAGGTCAGGTCGCCTCCAGGGGGTCACAAGATAAATCTGGGGGTTCGTGACACAGATTTGTGTTAATCTTGTTGATAGCAGGAATAAGCTACAGTTAGTTCTCAGTGACAGATATTCAAATTAAGCCATTTGAAAGGTTTCTCTCTCCGAGGCAATACTGATAATAATTTATGGATTTCGACATCATAAGCCAAAAGAGGTCGGGAAGCCCCAGTTTAAACCATATCTATAATTTATTAGTGTATCCAGTGTTTTTAAATGTAATGTTATTTGAGAATTAACTGTCAGATAAATGTAGCTGACAAAAGGCACTGTTCCTGCAGAAAATGAAAATATTAAATTATTAAGATGCTCAAATGTGGCCTCTGCTCTGATTTTAAACCTTATTGTAATTAAGTTATTATCCATTTATCCAGAGAGACTCCTCCATTCAGATTGTTGTTGTTTTGCTCCATCCCTTTAACCAGAAGGTCATTTTCAGTGCAACAGCATGAATCATCTGTAATAACAGCAACATTTAATTCCTTTAATTTTCTTTTACTGTCATGATGCAGAAGCAGATGTGGCTCAGAAATGTCTGCTCGGGCTGTTTGTTCTGATCATTTCTGGTAATTTGAGGCAGAAAATTGGGTTAGTGAACATGCTGATGATTACTGCTAATAGGCTTTCACATTTATATGTTGCCTGTTGCACGAGTGCTGGTGCTTTCCATCCACTTGGTGGCGCTGTAGTTCCAAAAAAAAAACCAACCCTCCCTACAAAACTAGATTATAAGCTTTGAAATACTTTGTAACAAAACACCACTCTGTGTATTTAAAGACTAATAAAGCCAGTTAGATGCTGCAATTTGACAGTTTAATCCTGTCATCTGTGAAAGGTTAAACCAGAGTTGCATTTATTTGTATGCAAAATTAAAAAAAAGCCATTTTTTCCTTTCAAAATGTTGTCCTCAGGGTCATCACAGGAGAGGACAGGGACTTGTGAAGTGGTCGCTGCTCATCGATGCTGCAATAAGAACAAGATTGAAGAACGCTCTCAAACAGTCAAGTGCTCCTGCTTCCCAGGACAGGTAGCAGGGACAACAAGAGCTCTGCCCTCTTGTGTTGAAGGTAATGTTACCGGGACCCTCTTCTCACTCTCTCAGACTGAAATACTCTGAACAGATTACAGTTTCGCCACTGATACCGAGGCTTTTTGAGGACCAAAGGAGTGTGACATCTGATTGAGATGTCTCTCCGTTTAAAAAAGTGACCTTCTTGCTGTATTTTTTTCCCCCCTCCAGCCTCCATTGTGCGTCAGAAGTGGTGGTGTAAAATGGAGCCGTGTCTTGAGGGGGAGGAGTGCCGAGTTCTCCCTGACCTCACCGGCTGGTCATGCATCTCTGGGAACAAAGTGAAGACCACAAAGGTGAGGAGACGGCCGGTGTTACTCTGAGTCACAACCTTACACAAAAAAACAACACAATAATGACTTCAGTTTAACTCGCAGTATTTCTAGATGCAGTCGTACAGTAAATCCCCTCCCTGAGCTACTCCCTTGCACACGGGGTCCATCAGACTTGTGCATCATAAAGCTTTATTTTAGTAAAGCTCTCCTTTGATGCTGAAAGATTCCACAATCACGCATAATCACTGCTCCCATTGGCCATATCAACCCTCCTGCTCTCACCAGGCACAGTGGGCTCAGAAAACCTAATTCTATAATCTGGTGAATGATGGGGCCAAGAGTACAAACATGAAATAAGCTGTGAACTAATGCTGAACACTAAAACCCATGTAATTAAATCTGACGGCCAAAGGAAACCCCATTGCCTTTAGAAACACACTTTCTCCTAAGTTTTCTTTTTGTTGATATACATAATTCATATGGTGGGGGGAGGGGCAAAGATACTGGCAAGTAGGCAGGAAGTGATCAGCGGCTACGCAGGAGTCACGTAGCCATCAGGTTACACTGGAATAAAACAAAACTTACCCTTTTCGCTAACCCCTGCCTTAGTTACTGTTGCTATGCCTGTCAGGCCTTTTCGCTACATATACAGATTCAATTTGCAAACAGTAAACAAAAACAGCCGACTCGTTTCCAGTTGACAGCTGTGGATATTTTGTTTTCAGCTGAGACGACAGACCTGGCAAGAAGATTTTATCAGACGACGCTAGTGCGACCCGACGATAACGCCTCCAACCACCGTGGCTCCTTCGCTCCCCTGTATATAATTATTATTTTACTCAAGAGCGAGCCGTAAATTGAGATGTAGCACACTTACTTACTTAACATCATTTTGCATCGTCGCTGACAGCTGTTCGCGAGATACAGAGTATCTCTCTTGCTGCAGCCCCATGCCCATTGATCCAGCATATGGAGAAATCCAAAGCCCGATCGGCCCTGTAGGCGCCGCGGTTACACATGTTAAGCTACTGATTTTACAATTGCTTTGAGTTGGAGGCAATGCAACAATATTTAACATTTGCAACACCTCCCTCTGTTGAAGCTTGTGTATTATAATCATTGTGCTGTTGAAATTGATTCTGCATTCATATGTTGTTTTTCAGGTGGCGCGGTAGCAGGGCAGCAGCTCCATCTACTCAGTGCAAGCCTCGTGCTCTGCCTGCTGCAGTCAACTGAAGTAACACTGGACTCTGAGGACAGTGAACGCCCCGTCAGATAGAGCGAGCAACAATATAGATTTAATTAGATATCTCCTGGCTAAGCTTTAAACTGCAAGAACTCATTATTTTAATTCCCTTTTGTCTTGGAACAATTTTGATTTGTGTTAATCCCGTGGAGTGGACAATCTATTAGCAATTGACTTAAGATAAAATGATGCAGCACCTTTTCCAATCCAAACAGACTGCTCCTGCGAAAGTCTGTATCATTGTTTTGGTGCTTGATATGCTGGGCACATTGTGATGCACTCAATCAAAGTTTGGATGGGCCTGCTGGCAGACACTTAAAAAGAGATTTTGTGGATTTTCAGGAGGCACAATGTGAATCCAGTCAGTGGCTGTGGCTCTGTGTGCAGATCAAAGCGGAGGACCACAAATACTGAGAAATTTATGATTATGTAGTATTTGTAGACAACGCTGTCCCTTAACTTGAGATTTGTAAAGAGGTCACATCCCCTTGGAATAGTCCTCACCACGGAGAGGCACTCTCACAAACACGCCTGCACACACACATAAGTATGCATACACAATGGCTGCTTTTCGACTCCGCTGGTTGGACAGGCCACCACCTGCAAGGCTGTGATGGCATGCACACAAGCATGAAGCCCTGATGCAAAACAAGGACTGTTTGAAATGCTAATCATGGGGAGAAAGGGGAGAGAAAAGAGAAGAGGAGCTTCTTCACTGCTGAGAGTCTTTACATCATGCTTTTTTGTTTGTGTCTCTAAACTGAGTGCTCCTGTGGAGGCAACTCTGCTTATAGTAATGATGGGAAACATTGGCCATTCTCTGCCTCCAAGCAAATTGTAGCCACTAACAGAACAGAATGTTTACTGTTATTACCACTTCATAAGTTGTCCTCTTTATGTGAATAATATTCCTCCTGGACCCACCCTGATTGCCTCTCTTTTATCTCTTGAGTTCAGCCAGACACTTTGCATTTTACCTTTGCAATGAAGAGACATTTTATAATAACACCAACCCAGCAGCTGCAGATCGTTCCATCTGAGGCATCGGACTTGCATGAATACCACACGCTGTGCCCGCTGAAAAGCAGCTGAATTCTAAGCAGCGTGCTCAACACAACACAATTATGCATTTTTTATTCATAATAATGATTCTTCACTGAGCTGTCATGCGGTTCAAATATTTATACATGGGTTTGCTTTGTAAACATCCAGGTTTTAATTGTTACTTGTTACTTTAATTGTGCTGTGGATGTAGTCAGCGGGACACAATCATGTAATTTTAAGAGTCTTGTAATGATTCAGATATGCTGGATGTTTTAGAAAACCTGATTATTTTAGATGCCCTGAACACTCACCACCCAACAAATTGTTCTTTGAAATGTTTCTTTTAGGAGCTTTGAAGACAACAGTGTCTCCATCGTATGTGTCCTACTAGAGCTGCTCTTATAAAGCCATGAGAAGCTTGTGGTGCAGCTGACAACAGTATTATGAAACTGATCTGACATCAGTAGGATAATGTAGGATAATGGTGCCTCCAGAGTGGTGTTTACATAAGGACCTGGATGTATTAAAATGTAATACACGTATATAAACGATGGGCACACTGATGCAAAAACTCCTTAAAACTAGGAGTGGGAGTTGATTTAAAAAAAAATAATTTAATTAAATAGAGGCTGTGTAATTACCGTATTTTCCGGACTATAAGCCGCTACTTTTTTCAGACGCTTTGAACTTAAACACCGGTGTTTCTCATGAATCGGCGGCACGAAGTTCATTAGCTTTTTACAAGCTAGCAAGCTCTGCGCCGCCGATACATTTAGCCTCGTCACATCAGACCCGGTCAGAGTGGACCACATGAAACTGTTTGAATAAATTCAGTAGCGGCTTGTAGACAGGTGTACTCAATAGTCCAGAAAATACGGTAAATACATTTTTCCAGACATTAAAAGAGCTTGAGTTTACAATACTCACGTCTGTGTCTATTGTTCGATTAAGTCTTACACTAAAATTCATTAAAATTTAAAAACGTGGCATTTTGGGGAAAATATTGTGATGTGATTAATCGCGATTAATTAATTACAAAGCCTCAAATTAATTAGATTTTTTTTTTTTTTTTAATCGAGTCCCACCCCTAGAGTTTCTATATATAAAAATAACTTCCCTGTTGATAATTTTGTATTTTTTTTAATGTGTGCAGGCCTGACTTTGCTGCAGCTTGGATGAATTTGGGAATAGTTCAGAACAGTCTGCAGAAGTTCGAGGAGGCAGAGCAGAGCTACTGGAACGCCATTCGCTTCAGGAGGAAATACCCAGACTGTTACTATAACCTGGGACGCTTGGTGAGGACATAAGGATGTAAATACTGTCAGTCAGATGCTGTGTTAAAATAAACAACAGATGATGTGTGTAACTGAGCAGGAATGACGACTGTAATAAGCACAATCCCACATTTTTTAACACTGTTTCTTACATTTTGTTACAGTATGCTGACCAGAACCGACACGTGGACGCACTGAATGCATGGAGGAATGCAACTGTGCTGAAACCTGATCATAGTCTGGCATGGAACAACATGGTCATTCTTCTGGACAACACCGGTAACTGCAAAATATACAACTACAACTTTTAAAAACCCTCAACAACATTTTTATTCTTGTGGTGATCGTTAAAACAAATACCCGCTTGTGAGTGTAGGTGAATTTATGAGTCACTTCACTGTCAAAGAACTCTCTGTTGTGCAGCTTGTTACAGCATTAACAGCCAGGAAACACAGCATTGTTATTTTGGAAAGGCAAGAAATCTAAATGGTCAACAAGATTAGACCGGAAGAGCAGGAATCAGCAATGCTTGAAATTTATGTATTAAAGCTTTGTGTTGTGAGTTTTGAAAGCACTCTTCCCTGCCGTGTGGAGAATGCTCTGATTTCCAAACGCTCGAGCCGTTTTGTCAGAAGCTGCTCCCGTGGGGGCGGAGTCTCCCAGGAGGGCACTGGAACTGTCCAATCAGGGCCCAGTATGTTCCTGATCAAACGTGGGCAAGCACAGCCAGAACAGCGCCCCCTCAGAGTTCCCCCACCGCATTTGTTCCCCAAATCTGACAGAAATAATTCTCCCCATCTCCCCAGCTCCCCCACCAAACACAAAAAAGGAGAGAAAAGAAGAACAATAGGTGTCATTTTAAAATAGTGAGGAATTGGGAATATTGTTTTCTCTTTGGTGCTCACCCCTCCTTTTTTTGTTTTGATCATTACACAAACAAAAGACAGAATCAGTGTAAATTCGGTCACACATGTAGTCACATGTTGGCAAGCTGTGTTTGAAGGGCACAGGCCATGACTCAGGACATGACTGCCATTGTTTCGCCCTCTGTCTTTCTGTCTGTCTGTCTCTTTTTCTCCATTTCTGGCCAGACATCAGACGGATCTGTGACAGAGATCAATAACCCAGTGGGCCTTGTGTTCAACCTTAATTAGGAGACTAAACCACTCCTCCATGTGTGGAGAGGGGGAAAAAACTCTGCTCAAGATAGAGCTGACAAATAGAGCAAACAGTCAGAATCTCTGTGTATTAGCTGTTAACAAATTTGTCTTTGTGTTGAAACCACAGATCTGAGTCTTGTTGTGCAGATTACACAAAAAATACATTTGCGCTTGCGGCGGCGGGTAAGCTGCGGGTATCATTTAATATTAATGTCTGACATTTTTTGGTAATTTTCCGCTCTGTCTTCAAGGTAACTTGGGTCAAGCTGAGCTGATCGGCCGAGAGGCTCTGAGGCTCCTCCCCAACGACCACACCATCATGTTTTCATTGGCGAACGTCCTGGGGAAATTACAAAAGTACAAGGTCAGTCGACAATGGAACAAAAAACAGATTATTTTTCATGCATGTTAAAGATTTTATTCTCAAGAGTGATAAATTTCTCTGAAGAGTAAAGATTTTTTCTTTCCTCAGGAGTCAGAGGGCTTCTTTCTTCAAGCCCTCAGGATCAACCCAAACTCTGCCAGTTGCCATGGCAATTTAGGTAAGGCTGCTGCAGCTGTGATTGTTTCATGTATTTGACACTGTTGCTGAAAGATGCTAAAACACCAATAAGGACGATCTATGCACGCTTGCACTGCACTGAACGCACTAAATGAACAAGAAGTAGAAATGCTGCTGCTGCTGCTGCTTCTCAGCTTCAAGAGAGTTTCTGTTTTTCCTCAGCTGTGTTGTATCATCGCTGGGGGAAGCTGGAGCTGGCAAAGAAACACTACGAGCTGTCTCTAAAGTTGGACCCTGAGGCTCCCGGGACTAGAGACAACTACAACATGCTGCGACGCAAACTGGACCAGCTTAAACGCAGCACACCCTGAGGGAGCCCACCGGGACCCCTGCCTACTGTAAAACAAATTGTTCCATTGTTCCACTTTGTATTATTTTATCTCGCTAATTCTGGCTTCGAAACATTTGGAAATAAAGACCATGATCTGTGTATTGGGCTTTAGTTTTGTTCTTTAGAGAGAAAAAAAAACAGCAGGATTAAAAGGGAAAAGCAATATGTTGCAAATGTAATTTCGTAGTTTTAACTATTGTTGCAGACTTTGTCGAACCCCGAGTGTCGAGCGTCTAATTAGATTTCATGGGTGTGAGATGCGTCTGGGGCAGGGGGCTGTTGGACGCCTGCGCTGGTTACATGGTCGGCTGCACTTTGCTGTTTTGTTGCCCCATTTGAAGGCCGCGTGGACCTGATCCATGCTGAACCTCATCCTCTTTTCATCTCGGGCCCCGTGTTGTGTCAGCTGGACAGAGCGCCATGTACGTATGTGTGGATCCAGAGAATCGGCTGTAAAATTTATTTGGCTTGGCCCTTTTTCAGGAGCCCCAAATGTTGCTGTAGTTTGGACCAAGAGTCTGCACATGGGCACGGTGTAGTCTTACTAGAACAACATGAGGATGCAAGGCCTCAGCTGGTAAATATTGACCACTGGTGGGCTGATTAGGTAATAATGTTTTTTTTTTTTGTTTTGTTTTGCCCATCTCTTTGTTCCTGATTGGGATGGCACTCATATTCAAACCCCCTCTGTAGCTAATGGGAGAAAGGTGTTTGCTCTGTGAAGTTTTTCCCCCCAAGTGTCCACAAGAAGACGAGGGGTCAGCGAGGACAGGAAGCCGATGGCTGGTGCTGTATGAAAACAGCTCTATAGCACAGAGCCTTCAAAGGGAGATGGGGATGATCTCCCCTGGGACAACGCATGCACACACACACACACACACACAGGCCCCCGCTCCTCTTGAAGAACGCTGCCGAGGGAAAAAGCAACCCCAGTGTGAGACATCAGTCAACAAGTGTGCACCCGGGGTCAAAGTTCAACACACTTCTATTTTTTCACCTGCTTCCTACAGCTCGCAGGAAACTTTTGAAGCTGTGGCGGGCTGGTATGGCTTTGCTTAAGGGGCCGCGAAGTTTGTTTACACATACAGTACAATACACCAGTTGATGCTTTGATGGTTGGAAGATGTTCCTGATAGGCGCCGCGGGTGGGGGGGGCACACACGACCGTCAGCGTGTGCGACCTCCTAAATATGCAACTAATATCACATGAGGAAATATCCGTGTTGCTTTATTTTCGCCGCTTTGATGTAAAGAGTCGGCGTTGGATGTATCGGAAAGCACAACAAATAACCTATACACACTCAGTATTGTTTAGTTCAAGATGAAACCTGTTTCAACAAGACTCATGTAAAGGTCAGGATGGTGAAAAGACTTCATGCTATGGAGCGAATGCAGACACAAAAGATCAAAAAAGGTTTGGATAGTGACATTCAAGACTGAAAGCTTTTCCCTCATATTATTTTTCATCATGCAGCGTAACACGCGGCGCTGCCGATGTACGATTGGCTGCAAAACCGTCAGCTTTCCACTTTATGTACTTATGGATCCTTTCTTTACTTTCTGTGTGATCCTTTCATTCTGCGCCTGCAGCTGACTGTCTAGCTGCACAGCTGTGCTGGCACAACAGTAGGGGAGCCCACTTTTATCATAATCATTCTTTGAATACCTTTCATTATCATAAAATATGTGAGTATTAAAGGGATGGATTCACCGGCCCCGCCAACATCTTCATTATCCATTCTGACTGACAAAAACCTGCTGTCCTAGGGAGTGACATTAATAAAAGATGGGATACTACACCCTTATGAAGTCCTCTCCTTGTTCTTTGGGTTTTCACTGTGCACCTTTTACCTGCTTGGATGCTCCATCACAACGATATAATGAAATCAACTCCAGGCGGGGTTCTTTATAGTCTTCTTTTAATCACAATGATGAGTTTTGATCATTATAATCAATGGATTAGGGAGAATCGCGTCTGATTGTTCACAGCCCAAACCACTCGAAAATCTGTAATATTAAATTCAACAAGGCATTTTGTTTTGATTGTCACAAAAAAAACTTGTTATTGAAAAAAAAAACAAAAAAAAAACATTGTCATCCTTTTGTTGCAGCGGCACATTCAACAGAAAAACAAGAAGCAGGGGAGCACTAATTTGAACCCACTGAGGGTGTTTTGGAACAGCAGGTGAGCTATTTTGCATCTGATAAACACCAACAGCAACCCCCGCCACAAAATAAAGAAACGCGGGGCTTATCAAAACTGCTGCACGGAAATGTCCTGAGATATGAAATACATGTGATGGTCATGCTGAAATTGAATGACTGCAAGAAGGGCCTTTTGATTTCATTATCTTAGATGTATCATTGAGAGGAGGAGGAGGAGGGGGGAAAAAATGTTTTATTGTATTTTGTGGCAGCTTGACGCACACACACATACTGTACATCTGTAAGAGTGGCTTTGACAGAGTTCTCATCAATGTGACAGGATGTGATTAAGGGCAGTCCTGTGATGTGTCCGCTGGGCCTCTGTGGGGCCTCACTGTCCCTCCCTCTCACCCCCCCCCCCCCACCC
>OOFC01000711.1:9227-29281 GCA_900323345.1 Pseudochromis fuscus
TTGAAATAGTAAATTTGAGTACAACTGTAAAAGTTGTGAATATTGGAGCTGGTAATCATCCAGGTGCGCCATATTGATGACTTCTGCCACAACTTTGCACATGCATGCTTTTATTTTGACATGTTAAAGTAATTAAAATGTAGATATTTTTCTTAGAAAAAAACAACAAAACATTGGATTAGCATTCATTAAGCAGACCCAGGAAGGACTTCACATGAAATTAAATGTTGCCCTGTACTGCCAGATGTGTAAATTAGCAATTGATTACTAGCAGGTTTGCTCTATACACTGATGATGGTGCGTTTTTGAATACTTCCTTTAAGTATTTTTGTATTTTGCTTAAATAACATTTTTAAGGCTTTTACTCGAGTATTTCCATAGTGTTGTACTACTGCTCTTATTTAGTATTGAATGTCTGTAATTTGCCACCATAGGAAGATGGTACAGTCAACAAGACGTTATCTATATATGACAAAGTAACTAAATAGGTTGTTTTATCAGTGACAATTCAAAGAGTGTATATTAATCTGTATAGTTTCTGGTTAAGTTTAGACCTTGTAAAGTACTTAGCTAAGGTCACAGCAAATTGTTGTCATGGCAAGTGATTGTTAAGGTCTGGTTAATGTTTGGAAAAATACTAGGTCAGTATATGTCAATAGTTGGACAAAGGTCCAGAATCTGAGATATGACAAGGCTTATGGAATTATGTAAACCTCTCATCATCTAGATCCAGCCAGATTAGGGTCAGCAATGGCATGACCACTCCAGGATGGAGGATGATGAACTGTCCAGTGCAGAATCCATGTAGCAACCTGATTATCAGTGTGATGTGAATGCTTTCTCTTTGCCATAAGAACATGTATTCAGTTCAGAGGGTTTGCAGGCTTTGCTCTTGATCCCTCATACATGTCAACACAACAGGGTAGCCGTGGAGAATTATGTCTCACAATTGGATTTGAATTCTGCATCATGGTGTTTCAAGAGGCCTGGGATGTTTTGATGTTGCGTAAGAGGTGATATTATTTGATGGACAGCGCTGGGATTTCAGTTTTATCCCCTGTGAAAGGAGGGCTGCAGTAAATGATAAATATTTTAGTAAGCCTTTAGTCTCTGTATCTTTCACTTTGTTCCTCTCTCTGTTGGTGTCCGTCTTTTACTCATTATGTCCTTTCTTCCAGGCGTTTGGTGGACACCGAGGATGAGCTCAGTGACATCCAGTCAGAGTGTGTGCCTTCGGAGGTGCGGGACTGGCTGGCCTCCACCTTTACCAGACAGATGGGCCTGATGCTGCGGCGCAATGAAGAAAAACCTCGTTTCCGAAGCATCGTCCACGCCGTTCAGGCTGGAATATTTGTCGAGAGGTAAAATTGTGCATGATGGACAAAAACACGTCCAATAATCCCAAACAGGGATACATTCATCAGTCCTAAATAATTCATATGGACTGTCACCTCTGTCCTTCTGAAGTTGCCAAATCCATAATTGGTAAACCCAAACCAGGGTTTCAATTTAAAGCATTTCTATCGTCTATAGTTTGGACTTGCATAAAAAATGGACAAGGACACCGCTCTTCCACGTTTGAGTGCTTTTTCTGCACTTTAGTGACATTTTTCAGAGAAAAGTGTTTTGAATTTAGATTTTCTAATCTTCTAGGTGGATGCAGTGTGTTATAGTTTGAAAGGGAAAAAAATATGGTGTCTTAAAACTTGTTTTAGGTCATTCATCCCACAGCACATTATATATCTGCTTTTATTTTGTTTAGGTTAGACTATATTTTGATATTTAAATTTCTAAAGACAATCTAATTTATTTCCATAATTAGACTATTTTATTAACTATTTTAGCCATTATGGCATCTACAAGGAAATAGAAATCTGATAAATCCTTTGCAGGTCTGTAGCTTGTGTATGATCATTAATGAAAAGAAAAGATACAAAAAAAGAGGTGCTGCTTAGTTTGAAAACTGCATTGGTCCTTTAAAATTCCAATCTGTTGGAAATGTGTGTGCATCCTCTGCACAGTCGACTATACATCACAACGGCCTTGGCAAGCCTGGCTAAGCACAATCATTCAGAGAGTTACAAACAGCTCTCTCTCTCTCCAAGGCTGTGCTTTATCACACAGTAACATGCAACATGCATTTGTTTAAATCAGTAAGCCTCAAACATTTAAGCTATAATCTTTCTTAATCTGTTTTTACAGAAAGCACTCTGTTTTTTTTTACAATAAAGAAAGATTGGAAAAGGGAGGATGAAAATGAAAAGGTGAAACGCTGTAAGCTGTCCACCATTTTTTATTTTAAAAGATATCCACCTTTCATGAATACAAATCCCATTTGTTACATACTTGCATTAATGGAAGCTGTTGTGAGATGTGTTTTGATTGCATGTTTTGCTTGAGATGCTGAGCAGCGCAGACCAATTCTGTAACTAACCAAGTGCATCTAATGACTCTGCTGATCTCACCGGGAATTACACAGCTTGTTCTGCAGCTTGTGAATAACTTAAACTAAATTCTCAGCGATAAAACCTTTGGAAATATCTGACTTGCAGGAGCGTTTACCTTTCCTCAACTTAACCTTTCCACTGCAGTTTCACACTGAGTTGTGTTGATTTGAAGGTTTAGCGTGAGTCGTGGTAGGGAACCTTCCAGGCTGTGGTTTGGGGCCGGTGTGGTAACCTCGGGGGTATTACACTCAGCGGTGCTCCTCATGTGATGTTTTTATCTCATCCAAACAGGATGTACCGGCGTACCTCCAATATGGTGGGACTCAGCTACCCTGCATCTGTCATATCGGTCCTAAAGGTATTAACATGCGTATTCACATTCAGGCAGAAACACACAGATATGAGAAAATAACACACACACATTTGCAAAAATCAAGGCTTTGTGAGTTATTTATAAGAAACCGACTTTAAGCACAATCCCTTATTTATTTTAAATAGATGGTTTGTGAAGGACAGTGTCATTATTTGAATTTTTTTCTCTTTTCCCACCCAGAATGTCGACAAGTGGTCGTTTGACGTGTTCGCTCTAAATGAGGCCAGCGGGGATCACGCACTCAAATTCATATTCTACGAGTTGCTCACAAGATACGACCTCATTAGTCGTTTCAAGGTAAAGTCACAAGGATATATCACACCACAAGTCGCTGTTATATTTTTGTTGTATCATTAAAACAGGGAGGAAGTAAATCTATTCAGTGCAGATAAGAACCGTCACGATGTCTGATTTGATGGAAGTGAGCACACTCATTTCTGTCTCTTAAGAGTGAGATTACGTTGTTGTATTTCCACAATGATCATTTGATGATGGGGGTTGGACGTACTTCATCTCGCCTGATAGCATTAGAGCTCATTTTCCACAGCGTCTCATAGCTGAGGACACTCCACTAGAAGTGACAGCGTCTGACAGTAAATGACACGGGCAATGAAGCTGATATGAATATGTAATCGTAGTCTGCACTAGCCTGAATGATTCACCATCCACGATTTTATGGGATCAATTTCAGATGCTGCACACTTTTAAATTGTACGCAGTCCGTCATGTAAATCGCTCCAAGAGGTTTTTTTACTGTATGCAGTGTTTTTAACTCGCTGTTGTTTTGTGTGATGTCAGATCCCGATCTCTGCCGTGGTGTCGTTTGTGGAGGCCCTGGAAGTCGGATACAGCAAACATAAAAACCCTTACCACAACCTGATCCACGCCGCTGATGTCACACAGACCGTACACTACTTGCTACTCAAGACTGGCATGGTGGTGAGTAGGACGTAATGTTACCTGGGTTATCAGCATCCTCCACACTAACCTGCTAAAACCTGACAGGAACCAGTTGAACATGTTGGTTTAGTTCCAAGAAAGAAAGCTCATTGGATCAAAGCTTAGTCTGTGAAATCAAGGGGATTTTATCCACATGGTATTCAGAACATCTCTGTCAGCTGATGTATGCCAGCCTAATTGCAGCTTTGCCTGACATGCAGCTTCTAAATATGGCTTTTTCTTTATCCTGGAGAATCTATGAACCATCCTCTCATGGAAAAAAAAACAAGACACACGAAGAAAATCACCTTTTAATTGAAGTGTGTTTATTAATGGTCACTGTTTCAACATGTGAAGCAGAAATGTTCTGCCTCCTTTTATTATTTTTGCTGTAACATTGTTTCATTTCTTCTGTATATTTCATGTTGCTTTTATTCTTTTTCCATCTGGTGACCTATATTTCACTCCTTCCCACTGGAGTGGCTTCAGGGCATTTCTGGAAAAAAAAACAAACAAACAAAAAAACCCCACCAGCCTGAGTTCAAAGTCCCCAACCAGCCGGCCGCCCCCGCTTCCAGTGTTTTTATTTAATCACCTTAATAAGGTGGCTGCGACAGCTGTCGACATGGTGTGTTTCTTTGGGCAGTGCCTTGCGGAGTAAACCACATTACTGCCAGAACCAGGAGCTCCTGGGAGAGCAGGAGAACAGCATCTATCATTTCTCAGGCCCTCCAGACTCCATTAAATCAACAATCAACAGGTCATTCATAAAGGAGGCCCATGAGGAAATACACTGAGCGGTGAATTGGCCATCATGCACCCACCCTGTTTTTAATGACTCCCCCCATCCCCCACCGTTGATTAGTCACCAATATCGACTGGGCTTCCTGAGCTAAATCCCCGCTCTGTGTACGTGAGTGCACTCACATGCATGCACGTCTCAGAGGAAAATGCCCACTCACTGGTTTATGCGGATGCTGCGTATGCTCACTGAGTAGAGATGAATGTCAAAATAAATAAAAGCTCCTACGTGCACACATCAAACACCTCCGGTTTCTCAGTTCTTGGATGTGATAACGTGATGTAACAGATATACCAATAATATATTTAAAATTCGTTGTAAGGCTAGTATTGGTCACCTTATTGAAATCTCAGAAATAAGTTGAACTGCTCCTGGAACAGTGTGTCGCTACTTTAACATGATTTTCTTCTTATAGAGGCACGAATCACTAAAATGATTTAAAAGTGACCTGAAAACTTTAACAGGACAGTGTGATGTGTAGCTTCACCTTGTGGCAGCATCAACTCCTAATAAAACTAAAGAGAGCATGGCTTTTTCATTTCCACTTGGTAACAGTGATGAACCCGAGCTAGAGAAATAAAAAGGGAGGCTGTTGAAGTGACAGTTTTAAATGTGATTCTCAATAGAGCTTGTCTTATCGAAAGTTTCCTTTTTTGCTTTTCTAACCTTTCTTCGATCTCCTTCTCCCCTTTGTTTCCTTTCATCCCTGACGGTAATGTATTCCTCATGCCGTATACCTCCCTGCATCCTTTATATCACTTTTCCCCTCTGTATCTTCTTGGTGTGATGGATCATTCGCTGCATTTCCCCTTTTTCCATTCACTGGCTTCTCATATCTCCTCTGTAATTTCTGTCTATTTTTTCCTCTCACGTTCATTACTTTCCTTCTTTCCTGCCAATGTCTTTGTCTTTTCCATCTTGTTGCCTCCCTCCTTAACACCCTTCCCTCTCCTCTATGATCCTCTTAATATCCCCCTTGTCCTCCTTATCTTTACCTCCCCCTGCTTCCTCCTTTTCCCTCCTTCCTCATCCTCGTCTTCTTCCTTTCCTTCTTCTTCTTCTTCTTCTTCTTCTTATCTTTTCCCTCCAGCATTGGTTGACTGAGCTTGAGATCTTTGCCATGATCTTTGCGGCGGCGGTGCACGACTACGAGCACACGGGGACCACAAACAACTTCCACATTCAGACAAGGTAATGGATCATAAAATCAAAAATGCATGGCAGTGACTCACCCGATCAATCATTTCATTTTCAGCAAGGGGCCTTTACATTCACACTGTGATCGCCTGCAGTGCAGTAATAACACGAGGACAGGACGAGTCCAGATGAACTCCTTGAATGAAGTCAGTTTTTATTCTCTGACGCTCAAAACTCCTCGTTAATGAGATCGTGGGCTGGAGAGAGCACATTGATTATGTCATTAAAAACAACAAATCTGTTTTATGTGGAAAGTATTTAATTTTTTTTTCACCCTCTGTATATTTGTATTCATTAATTCGTTCTATATTTCATTTTACAAGTGTCAGTGAGTCCATTTTCTTCAGCCTTTTAATAAACTATCAAAACTCTTTTAATTAAGAAACTTATATTAATGTTATTTTCTGAATAAGTCACTCTTCTGTTCATGATACATTTCAGACAGTGAAAGTTTTCAGATTAACTTTTTTGTTCCTCGAGAGTCTCTCTGCAGTGCACGTCTTAAAACAAAAGAAAAATATATTAAATATATGAAAAAAATATTATTCTCACACTTTTGCTGCATCTGTATTTCAGCTAGTTGCCAGACTGCAGGAAGTACTTTTTATTTTATACACAGTATTTAAACACAGAGCTCTCTATAGAGACTTCCAGCTGTAGTTTGTAAATTGAAGTTATAGAAATTGAGTAAAAAAATCTATCTACAGAGAAACTAGATCATAAAATCTAATCACTTTTATACTGTCAGTAAGCGACACATTTTACTGAGAAAGAAATTGTTTTTTTTTAAGTGTAAGCCAACAAGAGACAGTTGCTTTGCTTTGCTTTCTCTGTGACTGACAGGTCAGACACCGCCATCCTGTATAACGACCGCTCAGTGTTGGAGAGCCATCATGTCAGCGCAGCCTACCGCCTGCTGCAGGACGACGACGAGATGAACATCCTCTACAACCTCTCCAAGGATGACTGGAGGTCAGTGAGACAGATACTTAGATAAGACAATAAGAGGGAGAGAAGACAGGAGGATGAAAGAGGTGAGAGACAGCAAAAAGAAACTCTTTGTAGGCGTCAACATATCGTGAGGACAGAGACAGATCTACATTCAGGTCTTAAACCAGGCAGGTCGAGCAGAACAGTCTTATAATGCACACTTATTTAAAACTCAATGTGAACTTACCACTTATTTTGTTAACTGCACTTTGTCATGGAGGCACAGAGTCAAGATCAGCAAAGTTGAATTACCTTCAGGGTCCAACAGATTTGTACTAAATGAGACTGTTGTGTGATAATACATTAAAGGAGACAGCTCCAATCCGATTTCTTACTTCATAAGCTGGGACTTGTCAACGCAGATATTATAAATAGCTCTGGAAAAACTGCCTTCACAAGTTCTGAAATAAGTCGGCTGTTATTACCTGCGAGTCTGACAGTTCATCACTCTGCACATGGTTCATGATTCTCTTCTCCTTTGTCTGCATCCAGAGAGCTGAGGGCCCTGGTGGTGGAGATGGTGCTGGCCACAGACATGTCCTGCCACTTCCAGCAGGTTAAGGCCATGAAGAACTTTCTGCAACAACCCGAGGGGTCAGTTTCCTATCCCCCCCCCGCCATCGTTTACACTGCCTGCCCTCGTCCCTGCAATTAAAATCCCCAGTCCCCGTAATATCAGCCAATATTTACTGACCGCCTGCTGTTTACAAGCCAGTTAACTCTGCCCTGAAGGGGGTACGCATGGAGAGACACAATAAACAGCCATATTTTATATCAGACGGGCCTATTGAAACAAATGGGGGATAATATTTGTTACTCAGGTGTTGTTTATTCAACCCACAAAAAAAAAAAAAAAATCCCAGAAAAAAAAATGAGTATATTGCAGCCAAATAGTAGCAAATGTCATGCATTATACAGTGCAGGTATGAAGCAGGGTATAACTGCAGACCCTCTCAGGCACAAACACGGATTGTTTTCCTGAGCTGGAAGTCTGCAGCAGAATTACAATGTAGTTACACCAGGACCTGGCAGGGTGAAAGATATTTGCACACTGTGGTGAAAAACAGCCGGCGCCAAAAAAAAAAAAAAGGCTGGCAGGTTCTGCAGTTCTGCTTCAGCTGATGAGCAAGGAGAAAATATTTGCCTCTCGCAAAAATTGTTATGTTGGCTACTGGTGTTCTTGTTCTGCTGCTTTTACAAGGTTATGTACACACGTCTTCACACCTCGCAGTCACTAATAGTGAGTGGGTTTTCTCTGTGTCGCACAATAATGAAATCCGGTCGTGGTCAGATTCAAGTGCTGTGAGAAACTCAAGAAGAGTCGTGCTGGACAAACTCAGATCATCCACACAGCTGCTTCACCTTTAGAGAAGCTTCAGTAGGTGCAATAGATACACTTGACGCTTCGACGTTTAGAGGAAGGACGTCGGGATACAAGTTTGTTTCTCTTGAAAATTCAGCGTTGAAATAACAGATAAACTATTGTGCTGTCAAAACTAAATACTACTTAAAGAATAATGAAACCTGGCAGCTTGATCTACAAACTTGACTTCCCCTTGCTGTAAATATGTGTAACCATTTATAAGAACAGTTGTGGTATCCTTATCTTCGAGTACTTCCTCACAGACCTTCCTTTTCACACATGCCGAGCCCAGCACGGTGACGGATGGCTGCTGTACATGCAGACGCCGAGCCGCCGTTTGCGAACAGAAATAAAAAGAGCCATCAAGCAAACTATCATATGACGTGATGAGTCATCGCTGCTGATGTAGCTGCTGCAGTAGAAAGAAAAAGCTCCGAGAAACTTGTTGACCTTCGGGGTGCTCTTTTTTTTTTTTTTTTTGTAATTCGGATATTGCCCAGCGCATGTCACGACCTGAAAACTGCTTCTAAGGCACTGATATGGAGATAAGTTGCTTCCGAACAGCGTACCGTATTATGCTTCCTGTGTTTGTGAATATACATTTAAACAAAAAGCGCTGACTGCAGGGTAATCACCGTGCCACAGTATAGGGCACACATGCACATACACATGCACATAAATAAGAGATTGCAGTCTGTGGGGAGCTGCGATGCTGAATAGACTCTAATGTGAAGTAATTCAAACCAGTCGGCTGCAGGCCTGCTTAGAGTGCACTTTAAGACCCAATCTGCCACAAATGGGATGAGGGGGAATGTGAGCTAGTCTTTCTCACCTCTGTTTAACCTTGTGTGTGCGTTTGTGTGTACGTGTGTCTTCATATGTCTGCCCATTTTCCATAATGCGCTGTGAGTGTCTGTCCATGCATCAGTCCATTAAACACGATATTTTGATATGGTTATCAGGTGATACCTCAGACGCCGCTGATTTCTGATGAGGTGAAATGATGCATCTTCACACTGTGTTCCAGTGTAGAGGACCGATTAGCCTAATGGAGGCAGTATGATTGAAGGGGACCTTCTACCTCCTGCTTTACGTCTTTCTTTTTTTTTTTCAGATTGAGTTGCCGCTAATTTTTTTAACTCATGCATTTACATGTTTATACTAATACATGTCTTATTGACAAGTATTGCTCTCTCCACTGTTGCCCTAAAGGTATTACAACATGAGTCTCACTGCTTTACTGGTTTCTTTAATACTATAAATACCATATAAGGTGCACTGGATTATAAGGCGCAATATCAATGAACCAGAATGAACGGGTCTATTTTCATACATAAAGCGCATCGGATTATAGGGCGTATTAAGCGACTGTCTCTTAACCGGTGCCATTTTGGGGTCTTTATACACACCATAATATTGTGTTTATTTATTTATTAAAAAGGATCCCCATTAGCTGTTGCCAATAGCACCAACTAGTCTTCCCGGGGTCCAAAATAATGTGTCAGCAGAGGTACTGTGATACATATTACTCTGCTCGGCTCCCAACTACGGTAGCCGTAAAATGCTCCGACAATCCATCAAGCGGTGCGACTTCGTAGTTACCAAAGTTATACTAAAACATTGACAGATTTTTGAGCGCCGTGCACCATCATAAAATCAGTTCGAGCTCAGTAAACACAACCAGAATTAATACATAAGGCACACTGTCGATTTTTCTGATAATTAAAGGATTTTAAGTGCGCCTTATAATCCGAAAAATACGGTACACATTTTCTTTAGTTAACAATCCTACACACTTGCTGCTAGAAATCCTCACTTCCAAATGTATAGTATTATTAAAGTTTTTTTTTACTGCATATTTTGTTGTTTGCAGTCTGCAGCTCTGCTCCATTGTTGTAATGTCCTAAAGTCTTTGTGCCCACATTACACACAAGAGTGAGATTAACATTTTTTCAAGTCTATCTTAAAACAACAGCAGTGCATCTTACCATTGTAGTTTGGCTGCTGTAACTGTTCCTTCTCACCATACAGGCTGGAAAATGATCTTTTTTGAAATCGACTGCAGTGTAAGTGATGGAGGACAAAATGTACAGCGCAGCTTTGCAGACTGTTTCATGTAGTAATGTACTTCTCCTGCAGAGACTTTCAATAGTTGTGGGCAGATTGCAGTGCAGACATTCACAGCTGTGCCACATTTCTTCCATTCTTCTTTATGACCCAGTGTTTTCAGGGACACTCACTGACAGGGACATTTTTTCTGTCTTCCTCCCCCGACTTTTATTTTCCAATAGCCTTGTTGCAGGGTTGTGTGTTGCAGAATGTCTTTACGATGTTCATTGTTTTGCAAGGACGGTGAATGAAGTGGACAGACAGAGGTATATCTGACTCAGAATCATCAGTCAAGCCTAGAAACTCAAAGATGATCTTGTTTCAGCTTTTTTTTTTTATGTTGCCTTCAAAACAAATCAGCTGCATCAGTCAGGATTTAGGTGCCTGAAGCTAATGTTTAATATTTTTGTATCCAACATAAAATTTAACATCTTTTATCCATCAACTTGGAGAGTGTATCAACTAAGAATTGACTCTCTGGTGTACTTTGGTTTTAAAACACTTTGTCTGTTTTCTGTCTTAGCATCGACAAGCCCAAAGCCCTGTCCCTGCTGCTGCACACAGCTGACATCAGCCACCCAGCCAAAAGCTGGGACCTCCACCACCGCTGGACCACGTCCCTGCTGGAGGAGTTCTTCAGACAGGTGAGCCGGTCCACCTGGCAGGTCACACTCACACGGAGGATGATGAAGGTCCAGTGTGTGTTTCAGTGTGCAGAGAGGACCTGGCAGTTGTTTTCAGGTGGTAATGTACACAAAGCTGCAATATACATCTAACTGGCAGGTTACTAGAGAATAAAATTAGAACTACTGACGTTTTCCAAAGTTGGGCAAAATAGAGATAACAGGAGGAGCTGGAGATCACAGCCACCCCCGTTTTTAAACTTATTTTATACAGAAGAAAACTTGAGATTTAAGATTCTTTGTCATTTTCTGACATTTTAACTATCCCTTTTTTTCCTTATTTATATGATTTGCAAGCAAGTTTTATATATTTATAGTTTAGTCACGATGGACATTGGAGATAATTATATCCTCTGGGAAAGTAATACACATTAAACCTAAAAGCATGTGTATCATTCCTGTAACGAGCTCCAAGGATTGTGAACTGACTCTCTGGTATAACACAGCCTTCAAAATGGCATATGGTTGAAACTTTAAGTGTGAATAAAAACAGACTGCGTTTCAAGGAGGTGAAGGTAAAAGATTAATAACTAAGCATGCTCCACAGCCCTTGACCCCGAACACCACAATGTTTTTGACAAACTATGTCACACCAAGCAAGGTCTGTTTATGAATTATCCCCGAGTCTTAACCCTGGACCTCTGAGCCATATCGTCTTAAAGCCTTAAAATTACACCTGTGCTTTTTCTGCTGTGTGGAAATATTTGCTGTATTGGACGCACACTGAAGTCTGGGAAAAGAAAACTATTTTCTTAGGATTTCTTGCTTTGGCCAAAAGGTGAAACTCATGATTCATGACTCCATTGCAGTTGGTGTTTAGGATTGTACTGGTTACTGAACTGAAACTACTTATTCTCTTGATTCAGTCCAAAGTATGTGATCTGTCCTTCACACAGCTGCAGTGTAACATTAGGAGTAATACCAAGATAATCTCTGTGAGTGGTTGTTTTAATATGGTGCTTTGGCACAACACCACTTTGAACAGAACTTGACATCAATGAGATATGAACACTTATACTCATAAGTATATATTTAAAAACAACAGAAGACACAATGGAAGATTAAAATGTACAATATCACCTCTTTAATAAAACAATGGATTTGGGCTATAAATAATTTATTGCATATTTGTAAATGTCATGAAGAAGGACAGAGGTTTAAATGGTGCCACATGGCTTTCATCTCTTCCATTATTAATCCACATTGTTCTCATTATCAGTGCCATTGTTATTGTGGCTGCTTTCACAGGGCTTTTGTCTCTCGAGATACAAATTGCCGATAAATAGCTTCTCCAAAGAACATTGCCTCCCGACTCCACATCTCATCTGTTTGTGACAAATCAGAAGAGAAAATGAAACACGTTTGTGGCACAAAAGCACTTTGGGTGAGGCTCAGACAAATCCAGAGTGTGCTGTGTGTTTATAAGTGTGTACAGTGTGTGTGTCTCTGCACCACAAAGGGTGGGGTATGTTTTTCTAAAAACCTAAAAGGCTGAATGAAGCTGTCGTGTTTCCAGGGGGACAAAGAGGCCGAGCTCGGGCTGCCGTTCTCTCCACTCTGTGACCGCAAGTCCACTTTGGTGGCTCAGTCCCAGATCGGTGAGTGGCTCCTCCTCCATCCTCACACTCTGTCCACTTCAGTATGAGGGTTTTTGGTTGTTGTTGGGGTATTTTTTCCTGTAGAAAAGTGATGCAAAACAAGACTTTATCACTTTCTTCAGCCAAGGACGAACTTACTTTTTGCATAGAAATATGTTACATAATGATATTTTTGTTAAATATACAATTGAACTGATCCTCCTGAAGTTTTTTTAGTTGTTTAGTTGTACAACTTTTATTTGACAATCCAAGTCTTTTTACAGTGAGTGCTGTGGACTGTTACTACTCTGCAGTTTTAAAGCGCTTCAAGAATGAGACTGTAGATGTACTGATGTTATCTTTGCTGATGTCTTTGTTACCAGGGTTCATCGACTTCATCGTGGTACCCACCTTCACCGTGCTGACAGACATGATGGAGCGTATCGTCACGCCGCTCATCGACGAGGCCTCCCATTCAGGATTCGCCGGCTTCAGGCGTTCAAGGTGAGCTGCAGCACTCTCCCTGACAGATCACATTTAAGAGGGAAAGTTTGGGTTTTTATACACTGCGGAGAAGCGAGTGAGCAGATGGGAAGTGGGTGACTATATGTAAATCGGAGTACATTTTAATCAACCAGCCTGGTTAATCAAGAATGGAAAATTAACTGTTTTCTACCGTGCACCTCTCTTACCTTTCTGAATAACTGCTCGCTCAATGACATGATTAAACCTCAACAGCTCCTCTGCAATAGCAGCATATCTAATGGAAGTGTTTGAGCAGCAGATGAGTCTCCCATGAGTAATCCATTTCTGTGCGTGGAAATGTCTCCACCTTTCATCAGGCAGAGCCACACACCTTGAAATTGACATTTTAGAGATGCTAGTCAAGTTCACCTCACCGTCCCTGATCAAGAATGGGTCCTGGTGGATTGGCATACGCAATATCCTCTGGAGAGACAAAGGCAGCGATTTTGTCTCCACTAGTTTAATTAATTGGCTCAACACTTTTCCTCAGGCCTTGTACTGAATCAAATATGTGAGAGGCTTTAAAATCACCCAAACCTTACAGTGTTTTTCTAATATTTATGCTGTCCAAAGAAAGATGATTAAAAAAAACTTTGAATCTGTTGTTTGGTTTCAACTAAGTGGGCTTATTGGAAAACAAAGCAGGACTTGGGGAGTCTGCTGGCTCTGCATCTTCTGTTGCACCTGCACATCAATATCAGCCTCCTCATTCTCCTCAACAGCAGTCATTAGCATCACTCAGTGGGCCTCCAGTTGAAGTTAACCGAGTGGAAAGCTCAGATAGTGTAGCTACTTGTGCTGTTGCCTCATGCGTACACACCTGGGTGCTTATGGGTTTCCTTGGACTCTTTCCATGCAGCATTTATAGCTGCTTTCAATCACCTGTAACTATGTCTGTTCTCCCCATCTGCCTCTGGTCGGCCACCTGTATCTGAAAGCTCTTGTCTTTAAGCTTAAACAGGAGTGTGATCTCCCACAACTTTGATCCAAACTGAATAACTTTTCATCATCTTCAAAGGAAGACTTCCACAGACTTTGTTGAAGTTGGGTACTTTACACAAAACTTATTAAAGAAGCAAAAAAAAAAAGTGTTGCAGATGCTGAGATGCTTCAACTTTTTACTTCCTGTTATAGCTTGATAGCTTCTTTCATTAGCTCCACACCTCTACTTTAAAGACTGAGAAAATAGGTGTCTTCAAAGTGTGACGCTGTGGGGTACCCCACTCACACAAAATTGCAACAACTCTCCACTCCTTACCTCCAATATAGAAATGGCTTTGAGGGATGTAATCACTGTTGCCATGGAGTCAGTGAAGTTGCTACAGAGGAAAAAGTTAAATTGTGAGGATTCTATTGAGTCGTTTTTTCTTATCACTTGTAAATGGATTCATGAACAATTAGTCACAGTGGCCGTTAAAATATGGGTGTCACGTCTCTGTGTTGAAAGTCTGAACAAAATACATCAATATTCAACAGCTTTCACAGACTGAGCTGTGTTTCTCATGTCAAGTAATGCATGTGGGGTGACTCTTTAATTTTTCCTTTAGCTTCCTCATCAGGCCACTTTTTTTAAATTCGTCAAATATTTGAGTTTATGATCAAATACTTGTAGAACTTTCCACTGGTTTCAGGTGCACTTGTCAAATGTGGTGACAGTGAACATCTTATTTGTTTCTCTCTGTCCAGTCTGAACAGTATTAGCTCAGATGAAGCCAAGAGGCACAGTGTGAAGAGCATGGGCTCCGACAGCAGCTCGTCAGGCCAGAGCTCTCTGCTGACGCTGGACATGAAGAACTTCAAGGCGCTGTGGAACGAAGAGGTCTATCAGAACAGAGAGAGGTGGAAAGCCCAGGCTGCTAAAGGTACCGCACACCCAGTACAAACTGTATGAACTGGTCAGATGCTGGTGATTTGGGGCCATGGTAAAACTGATCTGTCCCGAACAGATCATGACGTCCACCAAAGTGGAGAAAATTGGCTTATAGAGCTGCAATGCTCTTAACGTCTGCAATGCTCTTAGCTTATTCACAGAGGGATTTTAACTGAGCTGTATAAATGTGGCACTGCTGGGAAAATATTTAGTTTGGATTCATAGTGTAAAAAACCCACCACTGCTGATCACTATGTCCATGTGCATTCATTTTATTCAGATATATTTATTCAAGCTGACATCACTTTGTAAATATTTTACAACCTGTAGGAAATTGTGCTAGTTTTCATTTGTTTTGTTAATAAATTATCACTTCTAAACAAGTAATGAGAACAAAGGTGCCTGGGATTTAGTTTTTTCACACAGTTAAAAATAATACTTTATCAGAGTGAGTGGGTTATTGTCAACAGCATTCAGTTAATAATTATTAACTGCAACCTTGGATGGCCTGTGAATGAAACTGATATTTATTACCAACAGAATAAACACCAAGCAATGGGATAGTTTGCACAACCTGGCAACACACATATTTAGCCCAAATCTTATTAAGTTTATAAAGCAATAATAAATAGCAATTCATAGAACCATGAGTTGGGATAATAAAGTGTATTAGAAATAAGACCAAAGTGTGTAGCAGCAATTATCATTATATGTGAACTAACACCAGATACACCACAATAAAAGTACAACCAGCAGTCTAAGCTAAAAGGTGACTAGTGAATGTAATGAAGCCGATATAAGACAGTAAATATTTCCTTAATATTCATCACTGTCAAACTTCTGAATGTGTAAATAAGCAGCTATTTGATCATGTGAGCTGAAAAGTAAACAATGTGTTTACTGCTTGCTTCAGCTGCCACCCAGTGGTCAAAAGCTGTAAATGCTGGTTTCATGTCTGAAACAGACCAAACACTGAGCTCTGTCAACCTTTCTCTGACTCTGAAGTCAGAAGTCATGAACCAGTGCACATCAGCATACACTCTGACACTCACTCAATTGCCTCCACTCTTCACGTGACCTCAGAGGCGGAGGAGAGGGCTAAAAAGGAAGCAGAGGAGGGAGCCCAGCAGGAAGAGGCCATGGAGGAACCTCAGGAGGAACAGGCAGAACCTGAGGAGACTGAACCACAGGAGGACAAAGTGGAGGGGGAGGCGCCTGAGTCAGAAGGGGTCAGCAGACCAGCAGATGGTAACACGGAGGAAACAGAGGCGGGAGGTCAGCCCGAGAGCGACTTGCACAACAACAATCCCCCACTGCAGAACGGTACGTTATTTTAACTGTGTACTCCCAAAGCACAGCCTGTGTTAAAGAGACATGACATAAGCACATTTCTCTGCTCATGCATGAAACATATTTTAATGCTTAAATCTATGCAGAAATCAGAAATACAAGGAAGCCTTTTCTGAAATCCTCTTGTCATATTTTATTTCAAAAATTGAGTAAGATATTCAGAACTGTTGGCAAGGCATCTTTTTCTGCACTGAAATAAAAGTCTGGGGAACAAACCCACCAATGTTGTGCCTAAAAGTTTTACTAACTCTCAGAGGATGCTTTGGGACTTTCTGTTTGCACTGTGTGTTTGCTTCATCAGCCAGTTTAGTGAGACACAACTATTGTGTTTGTTCAGGAGAGCTGTCAGAAGGGGCCGAATCTCCAGAGGGTGAAGAAAACAAGGACAAAGACGTTGATGGTGAGTTTAATCCTGCAGCTGGAAACTGAAATAAAACAGCTCAATTTTTGGTTCCCTAATCACAAGATTAAACAGGAAAAAAAAAAATCCACGAGGATTCATTAGTTCTCCAGAGATATTTCCCTGTTTTTGTTGTTGTTGATGATGATTAATAATCCTTTCCTGTTCCCAAAAAGCAGAAGAAGTGATGGAGTAAGCAAGCGGGGGAGCACCACAGTCACACTCTTTGCTGCGCTGCTGTCGACCCAAACCTGCTCTTAAAAACGTGAAGGGGAGAACGCTGACTGGTGAGAGGGGGGACCATAACTTGGACTGTGTCGCCCTCTACAGGCTACAAAGAAACTGACACCTCTGCTTCCTTTTGTCTTTATTATGATGGACTGTTAATTTCTGTTTTACCATGTTTATCCTCCCAGACTCTTGCACGCAGAGTCATGTGCATTATTCCTCCCTTCCTGCTTACTGATGCTCAAGAAGACTTACTGACCTTAAAATGACAGTAGTGGGGGGTAAAGAGGAGCCTTTGACAGACTGCTTTGTTTTTTTTGTTTGCCATTCGTTTCCTTTGAGTTGTGTAACTTGGCCACGCACATGCAGCCATTGTACAAGTCCCACTTTAACACTCTGCTGCACTCATTACTAGATGAACTGAAAGACACACGGTTATTGTGTTACAGTAATTCATGTTGGTCCTTCGCAGTGAATCCATCCACACAGATCTGTGTGAAATGCAGAATACATGCACATCCAGAGGGACTTTTACAACACAGCATGTACATTATGGATATGTGTACAGTACACTGGGGTTCAATGCACAAGTCTACAGCACTACTGTTTTATTAGCAACTACTATTAGCAACAAACCCACTCTTACATAGATATTTCCCACTGTGCTTTGGGAGCTCCTGCTGGGAGACTCTGATTTGCTGAAGCTACAGAAACTTGTCTTTACCACCGGTCGTGGCTCATTTGTTTCCTGAACATGTTTACTTTCTTAGTGCTTTCCTCAGCTACTGTGCAACTGTAATACAGTTGTGTTCCTCGCAGCCAGGTACTTATTGTTTTTCCCGTGTGTTTTTGTCCTCTTTACTGTATATATATAGAGAGAGTAAAGTTTGTATATGTGTGGATCTGAGGAGGAGGGGAAGAAATCCATCCATGATCCACCAAGGGATTTTTTTTTTTTTTTTTTTGATATAATGTAAGATAATTGTAGTGGAAAAAAATGTCCAAAAATTAGAATGCAGCTTTTGCATTTCAGACATATCACACACACAAATGCATTCAAGTTTTTGTAAAATATAAAATCTCTTTGTTTACCTTTTTTTTTTTGTAACATTATTTGTTTTGCATTTATGTCCTGTATGAATCATGCACTAGATGTGTCTAATATCCTCACACTGTATGTCTTCTTCTCAATGCCTTCTTATGTGTATTTAAGCTGTAGCAAAGAGTCAAAATTATCGCTAAATTAGAGAAAAATCTTATATATGTATAGTTTTTTTTTAAATTTCTTTTGCAGTGCAAGTTATGTTACAGCAGCTTCACCTTCTAGGTTGTTGTTGTAATGTTTAATCGACGTGTTTACAGTGTGCTCGTACACCTATTAGCCAGCCGAATCAATCATGCTTCTGTGATGCATCTGAGGCTACGAGTCCAAACTGTACCTGCTTCTTGGTTGTTTGCCAGTTTTTTAAGGCTTGTAATGTTGTGTATAAAATGATGCAAATATTGCTTACTGTGCATATGTAACATAATGAACCCTCTGCCATGCTGGTTCAGCTTTTACTATATACTTACTATGTGTAATCAGAAGGGGAAAAAAGAAGCATTTTGGCAGTATTTGCATAATGATTGATATGTTTTTCCAAAAAAAAAAAAAATGTGCGCTTTTATTTTGTTTTCCTTTTGCTGTTTTGAAAATCCCCAAATTTATTGTGCCAGGATTAAGCTTCTCGGTACATTCAAAGCTTATTTTAAAGTCTACAACACCTGTAAACTGCTACATATACTGATATGTATAGTATATATGGTATTCAAAAAGGGTCGATACTTTAAGATCATTTGAAATTTTAAGAACTATAAATTATCTTTTATCCTTTTTGTTTTAATACTTACTCCCCCCCTTTTTTAATTATACCAGGAACATTAGCACTGTGGTGAGATACAGCAGTTTTTCATGCAGTGTGACCACATGCTACTTTCTACCTAAAAAACACAGTCAGTGGTTAGCAAGCCAGCTGGCTGAACGTGTGCCTCTATCTGTACTGTCCATTTCACACCTTTCACCTGTAGGAAGACTAATTTTGTGATGTCATTTGAATCTGTGCTGATCCAGGTACAGTCAAACAAACCAGTTAATATCTTCCAACGATGTTTCACACTAAAGAGTCACTGTTGGGAAGTTTGTAAAGTCAGCGGTTTGATGTTACAGAAGTATAGTATTTCTAATGGTATATTTTAGGGTATATTTCGCTCCTTTTCATTTAGAAAAGTCTATTTTCTAGCTGTTTTGTGATGTACAGTGTATGTTTTTTTGTTTGTTTTCTTGTACTGTTTGCTCCTTTTTCTTTTCTTTTTTTTAATTACAGAGGATGGATTGTCCCAAAGTACGTCTTCAACACGTAGAACATTGTTCTTTTTATTTCGTCTCTCTCCTCTGTGTATATTTGATTTTATCCACCAGCTTTGAAGTCATAAAAATTTCAAGTGGTTTAAAATTGTAAATTTAAAGTGCAACAATCTTAGCAAATTAGATTTAAAGCAAAACTTACTGCATCTTCAAAATAGGCTGCCTGACACTTGGTGAAGCAGAATATATGTTCTGTACCAAGGGACCAACACATGTACAGTCTTGTAGTTTGCTCTACCTTCCACTTGCTAGTTAATGAATATTTAACAGGAATTTATACCGACCATAACCAGAAACTTAGCTGTATTTATGATGTGGAGACTTCTAAACATGGTGTTTTGTAACGGTTAAGATGAAACACATTATTTGTTGTTTGTTTAATGCGTTGTTTCCTTGTTTAGTCTGAATCACTCTATAATGACTGATCTCAAATTGTTCTAGTGACTGAGGTTAGATGGATGAAATGCGAGTGTGTGTCTGTGTGTGTGCCTGTGTTCATGTGTGTATGCGTGTGTGTGTGTGTGCGTGTGTGTGTGTGTGTGTGTGTGTGTGTGTGTGTGTGTGTGTGTGTGTGTGTGTGTGTGTGTGTGTGTGTGTGTGTGTGTGTGTGTGTGCGTATATGTGTGTGTGTGTATGTATATATGTGTGTATGTATGTGCTTGTGTGTATGAGTGTTTGTGTGTGTGTGTGTTTGTGTATGTGTGTGTGCGTGTGTGTGTGTGTGTGTGTGTGTGTGTGTGTGTGTGTGTGTGTGTGATTTTATGATGCCTCCTTTGTGTTTGATATGATGCTGTGTT
>OOFC01000714.1:0-25462 GCA_900323345.1 Pseudochromis fuscus
TAATTTTTTATTTAATTTAATTGAATTAATTAACTTAGAGAAAGTAAGATATTTTTATGTTCAGCACTACACCTTTGTTTCAATTTAGCAAACTATTATAATACATTCTATAGCTACAGTGTATGTGTATATTATCAATAATATTACAATTAACTTAAAAATGTAACCCTGTTGACTTAACCTAAAAAGAATATGTCAGTCCTAAGTGGGATGTGTGTTTGTGACAAGCAATACTAAAGTTTTTATGTAATTTTTATGTAGATGTTCATGATAAATCTGGACATTTGTGTAAACTCTTTTGCTTCATTTGCAATTTAGCCTGGATCTCCCTAAATGTGAAAAAACTTCACCTATTAGCATCTTTAAAGTTCTAATTACTGCATGTTTCATGTGTTTAATCTATAGAAAAACTCAGGTAAATAAGATGCTATGATGATATGCTAGATGACAAATGATGGTGGTGGACCGACCCTGATATAGAAGGATTTTATATTTTATTTTTATCATAAAATGTGCCGCATTGGAAATAGTGGAATCACTGGCACAAAAAAAAGAGAGAGAGAGACAGGTGTGATTACACTGTTTGGTCCAAATTTGAGTCTCATGTTGTGTTCTAGGTATGATCACAAGGTCAGGTTGTCCTCTGCTAATAAGCAACACCACATGAAAACACCCACTCTGTGACTCTGTGACTCAGAAAAGAGGACCATCCTCACCTCACCTGCACCTCACAGGTGATTCAGATTGGAAAACTGAAACGTACAATAACAGAAATCCGTATGTAAAAGCCTAAATACTAAGAATCCATTTTGGGTTTCAGTAACCAGGTATGCTAATGGGGGGGAGCAAGCAAAAAAAAAAATGTCTTGGTTATCAGGTCTAGTCAAAAAAAATAGCAGAATAGAAAACAGAAGGATGCTGCAATGTATAATAATTAGGGTTGCAAAATTCCAGGAAAGTTGGAAACTCTCCATGGGAATTAACGAGAATTTATGGGAATAAACCAGAAATTTACAGACTTGAAGGTTGGCCCTCAACAGGGAACTTAAATATAGTTATATAGTTAAAATATATTGTAGCATAATCTTGGCTAAAACAACCAGATTTAATGCAAGTACACTCCTCAATCATTTGAGGCCACGCCCCCTGCAGGCACTGTGCACTCCTCCATCACATGCACAGATGATGCTTAAACCCTGGAGGCCACACTTTGGAGCCCAAAGCACAAAACTATTGAAGCCACACAGTTGAGCCTGTGGATTATATAAAGTCAAGTAAGTTTTTTATAATGTTAGGGAGTAAATATATTTGATCTATAATGGTATTACTGTTTAACTTGCAAAAATTAAATAAAAATGTATTCATACAGTAGCTAGCTAGCTGGGAAGTTAGGTGCTAAATGTAGCTAGTTTTCATTTCATTGACCGTTTAAGAGGCTAGTTTATTATAGCTCCCTCAGATGTGATGCTGTTTCTTCTTATTTAATTCTTCCTTTTAGGGTCACAGCCTCCTCAGGAGGTGAAGCGAGTCACCTATGAATTGTAAGGTTCTGGGTTCGATCCCCAGCTCCTGTCCACATGTCGACATGTCCTTGGGCAAGACACTGAACCCTAAATTGCTCCCAATGGTGGCTAGCGCCTTGCATGGCAGCTCAGTAGCCATTGGTGTGTGAGTGTGTGTGAATGGGTGAATGAGTTGCCTTGTAAAGCGCTTTGGGACCTAGCTAAGGTCAAAAAAACAGTTGTTTAGCCAACTGTATATCTGTTCATGCCATTACATGAGTGTTTTTACAAGCTTTTTTGTTATTTGTATATGATACAGTTTGTTTACTTTACCCCCAATTTCCAGTTAATTCCCAATAATTTCCATAAATTCCCATAATTCCCATAGAAAGTTTCCAATTTTGCTCTCTTCTTCTTCTTCTTCTTGTTATTATTGTTTTATTATTATTACTTGTGTGATTTCACGTCTGTATTGGTGTGGTTGCTACCGGACATTTGAATTTTCCCAAATGGGGATTAATAAAGTTTTTATCTATCTATCTATCTATCTATCTATTTGGAATATTTCCAAAATTCCCCAGCTTAATTCCCCATGGAAAGTTTCCAGAATATTTCTGGACATTTACTGGAAATTTTCCACCCCTTTGCAATCCTAATAATAACATTAAGTAGGAAGTGACAGTGTGGATGGAGTGTAACTGGTGGCCTCGTGCTATATATCCGATAAATAATGAGCAGAGTGGGAACAGGTGAGCTCAGTGATGGAGAAGATCAGGTGATGCAGCCGATGGGAGAGCAGGGCAGGAGGCAGTGGCCCAGACTTAAAGCCGAAAAGGCAGATGACCAGAGCAGTGTGAATAAAATAACTGGCACACAAGTTCTCAGGATATTATGTCACTTTGTTATTTGCAAGGTTTGCAGTAATATGTCAAAGCCCAGACATCCTCTTGCCCCTAAAGAGCAGAAGTGAAGAATACTGAGTCAGTAGATGAGTGTCCAACTCACGTCTCAATTATTCCCTGTACTGTAGTGCAGAGTCATCGCTTAGACAAGTTTTTACCAACGGCCAAGATTGCTTTTGGGACAGGGATGCAATATGGTCCAGAGCAATCTATCCTTGTGTCAATATGTCAAAACACCATCATTCCTTTTTATAATGTTGCTGATTGTTAGTGCAAAGCCTCTCTGACTGCACTCCATTTGGTTGATAGTACTGGGAGTCTTTCCCAGAAGCTTGTTATCATGAATGATGAATAGCAGACTAGGTGGTACCATACTGAATAACATGATCTGCAATACATTGGTTTTATTGGGCATTATACAGTTTTTATATGCAGGATCTGCAGCTTAAAGTTTGATTTAAGGTCCTCTGCTGCTACATGACAACCACAGAGGGAGACACTTGTTTTGCTTTTCTTTTATATACAACCTCTGTCGGTGTTTTTAAATGAATTCGTATTAAGTAATAAATCCCAAAAAGCAAAGAATAGGAAATAAAAAAGAAAACATGAGATAAATAAAATAAAATAATTGTAAACTTAAAGCTGTTGTTATGTTAAGATTAATTTATATTGAGAAAGTTCACTCAGTAAAAGTTGCTGCATGATGTTTTGATGTCTGGGGAAGCTTTAAATTTGGAAATCTACCAATCAAACTGGACTTTTTAATTCAAATTTCTTGTCCCACTGGTAGCTGTGGCAACGTGCCCTTTGATTTGAGTTGTTTTCAGTCTGAATACCCACTTTATCATTTAACAAACCAACCTGTCTCTCATATTTCCAAACAGCCTTCACGTCAGAAAAATGAATAAAACACTTCTGAAAAAGCCTCAAAGTTCCTGCTGTGGGTGTAAATGTCTGTTTCTCTGAAAAGCTGGTTTATTCATAATCCCAGCATCATCGCTTCACCGTAGTGGACCTCTGAAACTTTTCTCATATTTAGGGCATTTATTCAACAGTGAGTAAGAGTAATTGCTCTTCAATTATAAATTGTGTTTTTAATCATGGAAGGCTGGCACTCAGTCCAATCCACTAATTGCTTTATCCCTGAAGGCATCCACTCACACTGAAGTGATGAGACTGCTGATGAAACACACATTATCTGTACATGGGTATAGATGATGCATTAATACCGTATGCCTTTTTTTTTTTTAACATGTTTTCATTGTACTTGATGTCATTCACAGAACTCACCTTCACGTGGATCTTCAACGAGTACCCGTCGTTTGTCATCCAGGACACGAGGCGATTTGTGTCCCAGAAGACGGGAAACCTCTACATCGCAAAGGTGGAACCGTCTGATGTGGGCAACTACACATGTGTGGTGACCAACACGGTCACCAAAACCAGCGTTCAAGGACCCCCAACGCCTCTGGTCCTGCGGGTCGATGGTATGAAGGAGTCTCTTTAACTGAAATATATGTACAGTACAATTTAAGGACAGCTCTTTGTTTCAAATATTAAAGACAGAGTATCGTTTAAATCACAGGTGCCCCTTCTTTAATTAGCAATTTTCTGGCAAAATAACAGGTTTAAAGAGGTGACATTGTTAGCCACAGCCAGAAATTGTGCCAGCTGCTGGCTAGATGTTGCCAGCAAATATAATCATCTGAGTTTAGCTGTACTTGGAACACAAAAAGAAACTTTGTGTTGTCATCTGGTGATTTTGTTCATCGCACTTTAATCTACAAAAACGGAAGTTTAACCCTTCACCACCTGACCCTCCACATTTCCACCTGGACTTTTTATGCTTATTTTGATTTCAAATTCAAATTTAACACACAAAATCTAACTTTCACGTGCAATGGCAGTGTTTTTGTTCGTTAAAACTCTAAACTCCAGTTCTGTTTTTGTGTTTTTCTGCTATTCTTGCTTCATTGTCACTGTTATTACAATCTTATTTTAGTAGTATATCGGCTACTTTACCGGCGTCTGGGGGAGGTGCTAGTGAAGTTACCGTAATGACACCATAAAGTGCAATGCCTCAGCTCTCAGAAACCAATGGAATTTTTCCGATTGCGCAAACTGTGATGTAATTACGCTAATCCAAAGACGCACATGCAGACGTAGTGCCGGTGTTAAACTCGGAGATAAAGGGTTAAATCACAAAACCAACAACCAGCAATGAGATATGGTCCTCAGAGCAGACAGCCCTCCAATCGTGGAAAAAATTACACCACCCTTGTCATCAAAAACAATAGTTATGCAATCAAGTACTAACTCCTGATTGAATCATGTGACTAAAACAGACAGAAAAGAAAACATGGCATGCTTAAAAGCACTGTGTGTTTTTGGCAGTACAATGCCGTAGTCATTGATGTAAGAACTTAAGTGACTTTGGTTATTATCAAGAAAACCATGGATATCAGCTCTTAAATTAAACTCTTATGAGCTATTTCTGTTGTTATCATTATATTTGTCCAAACAAATATACTTTGAACAAAATGAACAGCAAAACAAGGGAGGGACTAATCATTTTTTCCACGACTGTATGTTCTCCAGCTTCATCCCACACTCCAAAGACAGGCACGTAGGGCCATAGGTGAGCCCTGTGATGGACTTAGAGACTGTGTACGGAAATGTATGAAACAACAGGGTCTCACAAGTGAAGCCAATGTGGACGTTTAAAAAAAATGCGATACCACCGATGGCCACTAGATGCTGGCTCCCAAAAAAACTCTGGCTCGACTTCAATTCAAAAATGATCATTTTCAATAATGAACATCTCAGTCAGTACATCACAAGACATTCAGCTAAAGCCAGATCTTCTTATTAGTGATATGGTTAAGTAGATATAAGGTTTCAGAAAGAGGGATATTTAGAGGTGTGGTTACCTCAACTTGAGTTCATGCACCTCCTCACTCCTCCCTTCATATCCAAATATGGTTATTTCTGACTCCAACATGGCAACTTTCATATGTTAAATTTCTAACTTCAAAATGCCACATTAGCTTTGTTGTTTCTTTACAGTCTATGGATGTACTGATGACCTGCTCCCGGTGTACCTCAGCTCTTGGATGTGTAGTATCAGCTCTTTGTTTCTCTTTGCATCTCCAGGTGTGATGGGCGAATACGAGCCAAAGATCGAAGTGCAGTTCCCCGAAGTCGTCCCCGTCGCAAAGAGCTCAACTGTCAAACTGGAATGTTTTGCACTTGGAAAGTAGGTCCCACTGTGCATTATTACACCGCAGTCATAACTCCCCAATTAGTTGTTTACTACACCAGTGTAAGCCGCATGGTAATGTGTAGAGACCCTGTGAAGTGATTTTGAAAGGAGAAGATTTCAGATCCTAACGACTCCTCCTTGTGCTGTACCCACCGAATACACCGAGAGGAGCCACTCGCCAGTTAACGTTTCAGATTAATTAAACACTGACATGCTTATCACTGTTATTCATTATTCACTGGCATTATATTTGCTTCTTCGACTAAGCTGAATCCCCAGATAAAACAACTTTTTCATTTTGTATCCCTCGCCGTGTCTGTGTATTTTCTCGTCTTTAGCCCAGTACCAACCATCAGCTGGAGACGAGTGGATGGAGCCTCTTTTGGCAGGAAGGTGGACATAAACAAAGCCAGCGGAGTTTTAGAGATCCCATATTTCCAGCAGGAGGATGCAGGGATATATGAATGTGTGGCTGAAAACAGCAGAGGAAGAAACTCTGTTAAAGGAAAGCTGTCTTTCTACGGTGAGTGGGAGGATGGTTTCCCTGACTTGGATCTAAAACTTGCTTCACAGCTCCTGTCTTGTATTGAAAAAGGCTTCTTCTTAACACATCATGTATGTTTTGTATATAGACTTTGCTTTTTAACTAAATCCTCTAGTCACTGATTGATGACCCCCCTCAGAGGTGAGACATGGTTGAAAATCTTCTGAATAAGTGCAACTTTGGTGCGAGTCCAACGAAAAAGTTTTATTTGTTGTCATGCAATCTGTAGCTTTTATTAGAGCCCATATATAACTGCATCATACAGTGGAATGTGGTAGTAAATTAACCTATTACCAGTAGTTCATTTCTGACAAGCTCTTTATTGTGCCAGCGGCTAACACGGGGCCGCGGCACACTGTGATTTACACCGCCTTTCAGAGGGAGGTGATTTTTTCCCTCACCAACACTGGACTTATGGCCCATAGTCTGAGAAGGCTTTTAATGGGCCTTGATGAAGGATTTTTATGGTTTCGCTCTCCATTATTTTGCAGTTTATGCATTGACGATGGCTGCCCAAGAGGCCCTATAGGGATGTGCTTGACTAAAATCATCAAATCCAGATTTTTCTTTCCTGTAAAGGAGGATGCCTTTGATATGATAATGTAGTTTTTTTACAGCACCTGTGGGTATGATGAAGTGTTCACAGTACCTGTTGGATTGAACATGCTTTGCTTTAAGCGGTATAGCCTCACGAGAAAGAGTGCTGACAATGTAAAAGGCGAAATCGTGATGATGACGTTGGGTTCATTTTGTAAACAAAGCTTGTGTTGGATCCATGTTGTGTGGCTCCTGCAGCTCCTCTCGGTGTGGAAGTCATGTCCTCACTGTAAGATTTAAGTCCTGTCTCATCTCAAAGCCTCACAGACTGACCGGCCGCCAGGTGATAAAAATCTGTAATCTCGTTTTAAACTCCCATAGACAGGAGCTTGTGGGACATCCATCAACTCTACAGAAGAATAGCAGAATCAATATGGGGTTGCTGGTGTTTGTGACAACCCAACAGTACAAGCACAGCAACAATAAGGGGGTGGCCTCTCTGTCGATTTCCCGCTTAATTGTCCTCCTGCAGTTCCAGGGGATTTAAGAAATGAGATCATGGTCAAGCAGTTTGCTGCATTTCAACGGGCTTTAGATGCAATCAGATTGACTTTGTGTTGAAGCCACTTTGGTGACATCTTCCCTCTGGTTATGTTATCTCCGACAGTGTTGTTAACATGGTGTCAGATGTATGTATTCTCAATAATAAATGTAGTTATTGTACTTATTATAATGAAAAGAACACTAAGAAAGCTTGTTTTCGGGAACAAAATATTATCTCGAGTCTCTTCTGCGTGACCGCTGAACACAGATTTGTCTTTTTTTAGATTATTAGAATGAGTCATCATTTGTTCTTACCAAACAAAAAGCACTTCAGGACCTGCATGCAGCACTGCTTGTGAAGTGCGGGGTTACAAGGAGAAATAATCAACGAGAAACTCTTTAATTTTGAAAAAACACTCTTGCAAACTTTTCTTATTTCAATCTAATAGTTTTGCAATTTGGTCTTTTGAATTAAACTGTTAAAATTAAACACCAGTTAACTTCCACCAAATCAAAACTTTCCCTTTTTCTTCGGAGCTCCACAGCACAACTTATATAAGCTGCTTCTCTTTTAACACATTATGATCTGCGGAGACATTATTTTATACAAAACACTGCAGAGAGAGACTGTACCTCACTATGTGTGGCCAAAAATACAATGAAAAAAAAATTAATCAAATTATGATTATTACATTATCAAAGTTAAGTAGTTATGCAAGCAGGCGGACCGACTCAAGTACCTTTCCTGCTGTTGTCCTTGACCCTGGCAGGACATCATGCATGCTCGCTCTCCAAGGTCCATAAATCCTCTTACGCTGTCGCCACAGATAAGGTGCTAGTCATTTATGTGACAATGAGACCACCGTCATAAATATAGAGGAGTTTTATCAATGGATTTCTGATGCTTCATGTGACAAAAAAGCGAATATGATCCACGCTGTGTTATTAACTGCATTGCTGAGAAAGAATTACTACAGCAAGAAGCACCAGCCTCACAAGAAATATGATATGGTCAGTAAACTTCTAAAGATCTGCATCGGACTGGTTGTAGCCTATTGTTCAGCTTTAAACCGTACAGTGAAAGGTCTCAACCGTTCACTATTGATTTTTCCTTATGATAACCTCATACTGTTGTTGTTATTTATATATTTTCCGGGTGGAGGTCAGCCTTGGGTTAATTGGAAGTGGATTTATGATTTGTGCCCTTGGATGCTTCTTTAATTAACTAGTTGCCCGCTTGGTTGGTTCATTGATTTATTCTTAAAAGTGCTGCTTACTGGTCATACTGAAGCAGTTGTGCAGTGTTTAAGTGTTCATTCACAGTGTGTGGTTTGTGACCTCACAGCTGCACCTCACTTGACTGAGAAGCCTCAGGATGTTCAGAAGACCATCGATGACACGCTGGTGTGGGAATGCAAAGCCAGCGCCAAGCCCAAACCTTCATACCGCTGGCTGAAGAACGGAGAGCCTCTGGACCCCATGGAGGTAAAGGATTAATAAACAAAGAAAAATAACGATATTAACCTGAATCCACAGTTTCCTCCATCACGCAGCACAAGTAAAGCTACTGATAACCAGTCGACGGTTTTTACCACATGTTCAGATTGTGTTGTGTTGTATGTCATTCTGTGTCAAATCAACCAAGAATTTCCCTTGACCGCTCAGATTTTTATTTTTCAAATTTTGGGGAATAATTGAGACCCATGAGTAATGGTCAGAACTGGAAAATTTTTTGCTCTAAGACTCTTAATTAGCGAGAAACACGCTAACAAACTTTAAGCTAATTAGCGATGCTAAGCTAATTAAAACACCCATATCTCTAAAAGTATAGCACCTAGAGAGCTCATTCTGGTGTCATTTTAAAGCTTATTTCCAGCCCTTTATACTCATCTAACAAGCTTTATTCTCAGGTCATTGAGAAAAAAAGTTAAAAAGTTATGATTCAAACATGAGCCAAAAAAATATGTTTTAATTTTCCTCTAATTCATGTCAGAGGTACCTCATGATGTAAACAAACTTCCCTGTAAATTCTGTGATGAGCACTCTTGTTAGATGAGTATAAAGGGCTGGAAATAAGCTTTAAAATGACACCAGAACCAGCTCTCTAGGTGCTGTACTTTTAGAGATATGATTGTTTTAATTTGCTTAGTATTGCTAATTAGCTTAAACTTTGTTAGCGTGTATCTCACTAATTAAGAGTCTCAGAGCAAAAATCTTTCCAGTTCTGGCTGTTACGCTCAATTATTCCCCAAAATTTTAAAAAATCTGAGAGGTCTTGGTTGATTTGACACAGAATGACCCATTGCCAAATAATGAAGATTGTTTGAATAATCAATTATTGACTATGATTCTAAATTATGGTTGTGCTCCTGCTGATTAATATTCACCTCAAGGCTTTTGTTTCAACCGCGCCATGATCTGTGGTTTCACTCGCAGAAGTTTCAAACATAGTTTACCACTATTGTAATACACATTTAAGCTAGGAGCTATCAAGTGGGTCCTCAGTCACATTCACCTTATATATTGTACATTTAAAGTCATTAATCCTGTATTTGTTTACCAACATAAGAAGAAATATTACCTTGTCCTTAATCAACATCACGTCCTCTGAAGGTGTGTTTTGATACCGTGCACAGAAAGACCGCCGAAAGGCTTTATTTTTTATAGGCTTTTATTTAAATGGCGTTGTTATTGTTAGCAGACAGCCAATATTTTTACCCATGACAGCAACCCTTGAGCAATTCAGTGAGCGGAGATGAACGTCATTTAATGTGTAAGATGAAATAGGATAAGATTACAGTAGATTCACCGCCATCTTGCTTAAAGGATACATGGTGTATTACTACATTGTTTGTGGGATTGCTCAGAAGCAAATAATGCTTCCAACTCATAGGCGAGTAGTTGGCAAGAACGTGTCACTTTGAAATGGCTGTATTTGCTTGGGACTAAATTTGGCACCAAAAGTGTGTGTGTGTATGTGCCGGGGGTGGGTGTTTGTATGTGTTTTGCAAAGACGCCAAAGTGATGCCATTTTCTGCCTGTCATCAACCGGGGACTTTGTCGACAATTTAGCGCTCAATCTCTCCTATCTGCTACTCTCAATTTTATCATTAAGTCTCCTCTCTCTGGGGAGGGTGAAAAATGCCTTATCATCCAAAGTGCATTTCACATTTAGGCAATTTGCCTTGTTTTGTGTTATTGTGCTGCTGGAGTGAGGGTTGCTTTCTGCCTAAAAAGAATGGCTTCCAGTGAATCACAGTCACCGATTGTGTCACTGTTTGGATTGGGTAATGAGCCAAAAAAACTGGACTGTTGCCGTTCTGTTGGACATGTCTTTAAAGGGGGCAGGTGGGTTTTTTTGTTTTCTGGAGCTTGGATTGAGAGCTGAGATAATACCCAAAATCTGTGGCACTTTAATTAGAGCAGCGAATGTCACTGCACGTGTACTGAGGAAGATTACAGAGATTTCCACCCTAAGTGGTTTGCCATAATGACACAGAAGTAGCAATCTACTAATCCTGCTTGTGCATCAACTCAAATATTAATCCGTATAAACAGACATCATAGTTACGAACATTTCCTCTCGTTGATGTCTGTTTTTCTTTTTTTCCAGTTGGCGTTGAAGGGACGACAAAGGTCACTCCTTCTATTTGCCACACAACCTTAACCACAGCAACCTCTTATCACTCCACCTGTGAATCTCCAGTATTGATTTGTAAATAACATTGTAAAAATTCCTGTGGCAGGTGGCCAAGGTAACATATTCTCTGTACATGTGGCTATATTAATGAGGTGGGGTGTTACCATTTTCAAAATGCCACCGTCAACCGCGGCAACAGTAAATCAATTTCCAAACCCAAAGGTCAGCAATGTAGAGAGAGAGAGGGAGAAGGAGAGGAAGGCCAAGGGGGCCATTTGTTATTCCTCATTAGAATGGATCAGTCCTCTTCTCCCCTCTCTCTCTTGCTGTCTTAGCATCTCCGGTGCTCTCTTTCTCTTTCTTACGCTCCCTTTCAAGCTTTTTTCCCTCCCTCCCCACCTCATTTTGGGCCCCCTCCAAGGGAATTAAATGGCGCAGAGGAGGGCTGTCACTTCAAAATGTCACCCCGGTGAAACAAGGACCCACTCATGCTTGTATTTTTCCACTACACCACCAGCTCCCCCTTTTTAGTTACATACATGAGAGCGTGTTTTTCCTACCTCCGACCTCTAAAGTCCGCTACCTGCCTTCTGCAGAGTTACTGTAGACGGGTCTTTTGCAGGAAGGATCGTTACATATTCAGCATACAAACGGAGCAACAACAGAGCGTCAATGATTCGCCTTTTTACAGCCCGACTTGATACAGTGCGGGTATCAGAGTGGAGTCAAGCATAATTAAAGATGGTGATAAAGCAGATGAATGCCACCATTTGTCTCCAGTGCTAAAGAGATTGTGATAGAGCCACCACTGAGTCTCTGAGGGTTTTTTAACAGGGCAGCTGGTACAGAATAGTGTAGTGTGGCACCAACCCATGCACTTACACAGATCTCGTTCATCTCTTTCATCCCCCTGGGCCCTTGCACCGTGTAACCTAAAAAGGACCATCTATCATCTATTCAAAGTCACTGTGGCTCCTCTCTCTCTCTGTTCTTCGCTCTCTTTTTATCGTTTCTTTTGCCGGGAAACACACATTCAAGCACCCCGTCCGAGCCAAAAACCCTGGGACTTGTTGTGTTCCACTTGGAAACTGCTGCATCCATCCACACCCAGGATCCCCTCTGGCGGAGGCTTTAGCGCCAGGTCAGCCATGTGTCGATCTTGTGACTGAGCCCCAGAAAGAACTCTATTTGAAGATCCTCTGCAGTGTCACTGACTGATGTTAAGGGACAGTCCTTGTCTTTTCAAGTGGCAGTGCTGTAATGATTCCAGACGACAGACAGACTGGCGGCAGGACCCTCTGGACTACTTTGTCAGTGACATTAAAAGGTCCAGCTACACTCAATGGAAAGATCAAGGGCAAGAACAATGAGTGCTGCCACACTTAAATTGACACAACTATAAAAAGGAAGCAGAAAGCTGTGCCAAACCTTGTAAAGGTCAAAGGAGCACTGCAAAGAGAGGAACTTTGTTTAGGTTTTGTTATTACTTCGTGTGCCTTGTGTGGGTGTATTTTTTTAAATTGCATGTAATTATTTTTTAAAACAAACAACATCACATGCAAAGTATTTTTTTTCTTTTTTTTACCCTGCCACTTAGCACTTGGTGAAGTACAGACCAGCCTACATGCTGCTGCTTATTCTTGACTAATTCCTCCGAGGTTTGGTTTCTGCTATCGTTTGATAATGTCTCAATGCTATGTTAAGCAGAGGGGGGTTACATCTAGTCACTGTGGGCCTATTAAGACCACAGAAAATTAGCAGTGTTTCAATTATCACCCCCCCCTAAGGAGTAAAAAAGTGTGGCTAAAGCTTGAATTAAATCAGGCCATTCATCAGAATGAACACACTTGGCATCATAGTACTTAAAATGTCCATATATAGACCTAATTACCCACGGCGAAGAGATTTTTATTCCAGCATTCTCATATTATCATGTGATATGTGATACTGCTAGCCCGCTAATTGGGCTGTTTGTACACTTTTGTTGAAAAAGGTCTACCACATATCTTATATAAAGTCACCAATAATTGTTAATTAATTTAAAAAGGGGCTTAAAATAAAATATTTTCCACTGACTTCTGCATCTGAAACTTTAGGATGTTGATGTAAATGCTCCAAACAAAAAGCAGCGTTGGGAAGACGAAGGCTGAGTTTAAACCTTAGCAAACAGAACTGAAGTGGCCTCTTTTTGTTTGACTTCCTCTAATCAATTCATGATGCATCGCAAACAAGAAACAATAATGGAGGAAACTATTAAGAATAAAGTGAACCACGGAGTGTAAAGACATCCTGCTGCAGCGCTAAGAAACAGAAAGTCCTAAAGTTTAAAAACAAGTAATGGAAGTAAGCAGAGAATCATCAAATGAGTCCACTTAAGTGTCACCACTGTAATTGCTACATAATTAACTGTCTAAATTGTAAAAGGGAAAAAATGAAGCTGTTTAATGCCTGGATTGTTACATCAATTTGTTGACATCACAGACAGAGAGAGAGGAAGATCGATAGATAGATACATAGAGTTTGTTGATGAAACCTTGCAGTGTGCTTAGTCTCTTTTGTTGTGCTCATGTCATGGTCTTGTTCAAACAACAGGTGACAGTCTGAGAGGTTAATGTCAGATTTTGTAAAGGATATTTATCATCCACTGAAATCTCTCACAGTATTTCCTGGACCACAATGACTCAGGATAAGCTAGGTGTTATGTCATGTACCTCTGGGGACTTGTGTAATAGAGGCTGATCAAATGTATCCCTTAGCTCCACTGATCAATATTTTTTATATTAGCAATGGATCAATAGGACTACATGTAATGTAAAAAGGGTGGTGATAAAACCGCAGCCCACTACTGCACTGCACACGACAGACACAGCAGCGAGCGCAGTGATTTCTAAGGAGCTGGTAGATGACAAACAAACGATGGTGGCATATGGTCAGAAATTGTTAATGATGTTTCTCATTTGTTGCATGTAAACATGGGAGGTTGTTTGCTAACACACATAACAAGGTTACATGGCAATAATGTAAAATTTAACAGTACTTTAATGACGTATTGTTTAACCATTGGCGTGAGTACTTTAAGCAGCAACAACCAAAGATGTGATCCTAATTAGATGTAAACTGTGGGGCATATTTTTCCACCATTGGCCCTTTTTAAATCTTTAAATTCTCTAAACCTGTCGATTCATCTGATGTTAAATGCATGTGTGTGTGTGTCTCTGTCTTCAGCAGGACAGAGTGCAGGTCAACAATGGAGTGCTGACAATCAGCAGCTTGAATCTGGCTGACATCGGCATGTACCAGTGTGTGGCGGAGAACAAGCACGGCCGGATCTTCACCAACGCCGAGCTGCGAGTCATAGGTAAGACCAAAACACACAGGGCTCTGCTGACTTCTCTGCACACGCTCAGTGGTGGAGTCACGTTCGAGGCCGCATCTCTTACACCCACAGTGGTATTGGCAGAACATCGGTACACATGTCTGCAGTTATGCCGATTGGATCACCGAGATCATTTTACAAAAATATTTTTCTACTGATGCTCTTTTTTTCTCTCAGTAAAAAGCACGTTTCTGTTATTCTGTTGCCATTAGTTTGTCCAAAGGTGCACTACTCGACATGAGAGTTGTATAAACCTAATATGTTATATAGCAGGGGTTCCCAGCCTTTGTTGCACCACGGACCGGTTTAAGGTTGGCATTATTTTCACGTACCGGCCTTCAAGGTGTGGCAGATAAATACAGCAAAAATAAAATAACACAACAGGCATTTAAAATGAATGTGTCCCCCTTGCAAACAAGCTCTCTAAAGACGTGTGTTTTTTACTCATTTTAGCTAGTTTGCAGACTAGTATTTTTGGGTAAAGTCTCTGATCATGTGACCTAAACAAGCGTATTAACATGTCAGAGGGACAGATAGAAGTTAAGTCAGAGAGAATCCAGTCAATTTTCAAAATAAAACATCTTTCAGACTCAAATAATGAATACAACGGAAATTATATAAATTATTCATTCTTTCTGTAACAGATGCCTCACGGACTGGTACTGTTATATAGCTTAAAAAATAATATAACCAAATGATCTGCCACATAACAACACGATGCTCAATATTATCATATTCTATATCCATAATTATCATTATCTTGTCAGTTGTCACTATTAACTATTAATAATGATTGATAGAATATCTAGTTTTAATTCATATACACGGATGTTACTGAAAAATCTCCATCCACAGTGTAGTGGAAATTAATATTTTACTTTACATTCATCAACTCTAGGAGCTCTGTAAATATGACCAGCAGCCTTGTAAAAAACTGAGACATAAAATTGAACTTATCATACAGTAAGTTAGACGTCCTCCGGGTTCAGGATGTTGTCCATAGGCAGACAAGTAGTGGACAACAGGTAGCAGGACGACCAACTACAGCAAACATGGGAAACTTAAGATGCTATCAGGGCAACAATCGTTGTGCATTTGTATCTGCATATCTTACAGTTTTAGAAATTAGGTGCAGACTTTCACCCCGCCAACTCTATCTGAAGAGTTTTATATAAGCAGGGAGTGGAGGAAAAAAAAATCTTTTATATATATATCGTTGTTTGAGCAGTCACAGCAGAAAGTTTGAGGAGTTTCTCAAGGCTGCTTCACCTTCTGACTCAGCTTTAGCTGCTCGAGATGCTCGGTGTTTAGAAGAAACTCACAGACGGGTGACAAATTAAAGGAAAAACACGAATAAAGGATTGAAGAGACATAACAAATCCAGATGCTTCCACACAGGTGCAACTTCATGGTGCAGTTAAGCAATTAACACCATGCTCTGCAGCGTGTAGAAAACTGCAGAGCAGGCCTGGTGGATTCTCAGTTTGTATGTTGATGGCAAGAGGGTGCGATCTAAGTGACTTTAAAAAAACACCTGCATTTAGACATGGAAGAAGACATCAGTAAAAAGGTTGGAAACTGAGGTCGACAGCAGCCAGGTGTTAACGATGATGTCGCTGCTTTAGTGTGATATGCAAGAAAAAAACAGAAGAAGAGCAACTCTGTCAAGTGGCGAAGACTGTCAGTGCAGGATGTGGTCAGACTGTCAACAAGAACAGTGTTCAACATTTACATAAAGAGGATATTACAGCAGGTTGCAGTGTGTGAACCCCTCATTACAGAGATGAATGCACATTTAAGAGTTCAGGGGGTGTAAAAACCATGAGTAATGGTCTATAGAAATAAAGTGATATGGTCAAATGAGTCATCCTTCACCGTGCTCTCGACAGGTGGATGAGTGCGTTTGTGTTGTGTTAGATTAAAGGTACAGATCTGAATGGTAGACCCTCACAGGGGGGTGATCCAGTTGCAGGTGGGGGTCACTGGGAATCAGTACATTGTTGTGAGTGATCATCATTATCCCATGATGAAGCATTTCTTTCCTGATGCTAGCTGTCGCTTCCAGGACGACAATGCCCCATCAACTGGGTGCGAAGGTTCACTGGATGGTTTTTTGATGAGTAAGAGAATTATGTGAATCATACGCGATGGCCATTGTCGTCAGCAGATCTCAACTCAACTGAACAGTTGTGGGAGTTTTTGAACTAATGCGTTAGACAGCGTGCGTCACCACCGTCATCAAACCTCCAAGTGAGGGGATAGTTTTTAGAAGAAAGGTGATTCATGGCTCCGGTAGACAATTTGGACAATCAGCAATATCAAGATGATTTTTCCTTTAATTTGTCACCTGTCTGTACATAACTCTTACTGGCACCTCATCATAAAGTAACTGCATATACACGAGCGCGGCTGATGCTGCAGAGCAAGCTGCTGGACAGTTTTAAATTACTGTACTGAAGGTCTGTAGGTCTAAAAAAAGGACTTTCATCATTTGTTCCTCACTGTTTCACACGGCTTATTGTTTGCAGCTTTTTACAGTGATATCTTTGTCTGGATTAAACAGAATGAGACTTATCTGATAGCCTGTCTTGCAAATTATTAAAACCAAAACACCTGCTCTCTGCATGCTGCATTATATTAAAGCACAACAATAATAATAATACTATAATAATTGTTTCTATGGCATACTATTTTGCAAATGCTACAGTCATTGCACAGAAATAAGCCAATTTAATGAGCCACATATTATAAATCTACAGCCCATACACTTAGAGCTGCAACTAACAATTATTTTCATAATGGTTTATTTAATAAAAATCTATAAGATGGGTGAAAATTACAGTAATATTGCTTCACATTTAAAAAGCAAGAACCAGGGAAAAGTTTGACATTTTTTCTACAATATAATTAATTAATCATCTAATGCATTGATCATCACTCCTGAAAATGATAAATATTTGAAACTTTGGTGATGGAGTTGATTATTATTGACAGTGTAATATTTGCCAGGCTAATTTAACTGCACTCTATATGTGTGTAGCTGTTCATCAAATGTTTACAAAGCCCATCAGACTCATTTACCTGACATGTTTCCACACAGACACTTCTGTTTAAATTTTATCATCTACATTCCTTTAAGACGCATGAGTATAAAGAGATTTTATTGAAACTATAACTCCTCCAACTCCAGCTCTGAGATGTGGATTGATATAAATTCCACCCGTGTGGCGAAAGAAGACAAGTATGACAAATACCTGTTATGTTGTTAAAGAAAAACGCTGGCACTCTGCACACAGTGTCAAGAAATAATTGTGAAGTGCGACGTGTGCGCGAGTACATGTGTCTCATCCCGTGTACTGTTGTGTATGCACATGCACTGACGTACGCTGGCAGGTGCTCAGCCATGTCACTGGCGCCAGGCTGTGTATTCACTTTGAAGAGCTTTCTGCTGAGTCGGTGCGCATACAAAACAGCTCCAGACGACGGCGCCTTAGTAATTAAGGCCTAAAGGAGCAGCAACAAAGCCTCCCTCTCGTTTTACATTCTCTCATTTTTGCTTCACAGCCCCACGGCTTAATTCTTAATGCATAATGTCCTTCTAAGGAAAATTCATGGAATTGGAAAACTACCTTCTTGAATAAAAAAAAATCAAATCAAATATCTTCTTGAAAATGATGTACTGTGTCTGCTCCCCTGCATTTTATGGATGCATTAGCCTCAGTATGTGTGCAAACAAGTGCATATTTGTGTAGAAAGAAAAGGATGTGAGAGGTGACCTGTCTAATGGATGGAGTGACCTGCATGTTTTACCTCCACGCTCTTCCGCGATAGGTCCACCCCCTTTTTTCTCATCTTTTTCTCTGTCAGTAAATGAAACCTCCCCTTTCTTTTTTTTTCTTCTGCTCCTGTCTCCTGCACAATATTCACTTCATCTCTTTGTTTCCACTCCCACCACCAGCCATCGCTCCAGACTTCTCCCAGAACTTGCTGAAGCCCCAAACTTTGGCTCGACAGGGTGGCGACGTCCTAATCGAATGCAAGCCCAGGATGTCTCCTCGGGGCGTGATTTCTTGGAGAAAGGGGAAGGAAGCCCTGAGAGAGAGTCACAGGTACCATTTTTTTTTTTTCTTTTTTTTTTTCTGTGTGTCGAGTACAAGTACATTGTGTTGTGTGTGTGGGACCACAGTTGTTTAGTTCGTCTGCTTTACTTGCAGAATACTATTACATCGACTTGTTATTTTATTTTTTCCCTACTTGATATTCATGGTGACAAACTGCAATGAACAGAATCACAGTGTGACACAATACAATTTGAATTGCATAACACGTTCTGCACTCCACCACTTTCCCCCTGCTATCTACATTCTTTCCCTGAACTCCATTGTACTTTGCTCTTCAGGCTGTGCTCAGAGCTGGTTTCTGCACTGTTTACTTAAGGTAATTGGGCGTTCCTAGACTGCGGCACTTGGATCGATGCACTGATCCATCAGCTCATTAGCAGCATGTAAGGCCTGGAGGGTCATTAGAGCAGAAGGCAGACGATGATCCAGACCACCATTGAGACACCGAAGTAGTGGATGAAATTCCCCGAAGGACTGATCAATGGATGGCTGCTGAACATACATTCTTTCGTGATGGTAGTGGTGACACCAGGGAACCAGCTGGACACCTTGTTTTATTAGAAATCAGGTTAAGTACAGATCAATGCGATACCTCTGTGTGCCGGAGAGGAGGAGGAAAACGGAAAAACAAATGTTAATCAGACAAGAAAAACCAATTGTCCCCCTGAAGACATAATGCTGTTCAAGGTAGGATGTATAGTCGCTGACTGATCAGGAATTATACTGTTTGTTTTCACATTGCAGCAAACAGGGGAAATATGCAGAGATGGTGCAAAGCAGCTTTCGACAGCATCGCCTTGGAAGTGAAGTTGAAAGATCTGTTCAAATAGGCAGGAAATATACACCTCCTCTGAAATGTCACCAGTTCATGATATTTCTTCTGTTTTCACAGTTGTCTCAAGCTTGAAACACTCAACAAGATTAAACTGGGAGAAACCAAAATACCCTGATGTGCATTGCACTTTAATTGTTGCTCTGTCAGGAGAGGTTTCAGGTGTGCTATCAGGCTCTCATTGTCTACCCCGCAGTATAATCTGTTCAAAAGTTACTTTCTGCTTGATAACATGTTTATTTTGAGCAGAAATGTGCCAGCATAAGGCAAAGCCCGCCTGCTGGTCTGTGCAGTGACGTAGTGCAGGGACCACATGTCTCATTAGACGTGGGATTAATTGTTCAACTGGCTCAGCAGATTTTCTGCGTCCAACCTCTCACCTCCCTCTGCCAGACAGCATGTTAGGAAAACTAAAGGTGCGATCTGATTGTTAATACCAACTCCGAGCCGAGACATCTTGATTGCAGGAGAGAGATGTTTTATCAGGGCTGAGATTATATGTTGCAAACGTCTGCTTAACGTCGGGCCCAGCTTGCAAATTTATCATCCTCTTAAGTATTGAAAGGAAAATGCATCCATACCGCAATGTGCAATATCAATCGTGCCCATAAAGGCGAGATTTCCCATTTGAGATTGAACATTACAGCCTTACCCTGAAGTGGGTGAGCTGCATGCAAGATGTTAGGTTTTGACATTATTGCAACATCTCTCGCAAGCGTATTCCCTTGTTCCTGGCTCGTTAGCATTTACTTTCCTCCATATCGAAATGGGGCTGTTACCAATGCCATTACAGTGGTGGCACAACACTAATCCATCCCACTGGCTCAACTAAAGTACCCATAATTCCTTCTAATCTTCCAGGGATAATGTTTTCAAGGATCTGGAGTAGGAGAAAACAAATCAACTAAGAACGAGGCAGGATCTGATTAGTTAATGAAATCATGCAGGGCGGCGGTACCTACATCAGCTCATATCCCGGGCATGTTTAACAAGATAGCCTTATAACAGGGTTGCCGTGCACTTACCGGGAGCTGCAAGGTTAACGATAAAGTGCTTACCCTAATTTAATTTCACCGCTGACCACTGCCAGCAATTGCAAAACGGATATAGGAAATAGCTCTCAGGAATATTACCTTTAGATTGAACCACTGTGTTTAAGATCGCTATGCTAAACGATATGTGTTGCTTTATTATGTAATGTGAATCAATTCATAATCCTGCTGCTAAAACACCGAGAGCTTTTCCCGTCGCGTTGCCAAAACACAATGGGTATCGTTAGTGAATGAAATAAGCAGTACTTGAGAATACTGCAAGTTCCTGGTAATATACTGACTTAATTATGCAATCTTTCTTAAGTGGTTAAAATAATGTTTTTCATTTACAGCCTCTTGGTTTTTGTTACACCGTAGAGAGACAGAGGAGGCTTTTAGATTACAGCCAGTAGCTCACTTTAACACCGGCCAGTAAGGTTAAGGCAAAGTGCCTGTTTACTATATCACACTGCTCAAGCTTTTATGTACCCCACAAATTTCCCCAATACCTTAATTGCTTCAGGGCAACCTTTTAGAGAAAAGGGAACAAAGTGAAAGCATTTCAGACGGATAATGCTCCTCACATCTTTATCTTGCACCGTTCCTTTGTAGCTTTGGTGCGGAGGAAGCCTGACATAGGCTACTGCACAGTTTAATGGCAAGTCTTATCCCTGTGACATCTCATATCCATAACTCTTTGTTATAGCCCATTACAAAGGAAGCCCTCAGTTCACTTTGGAGAATATACCCCGGGCTCAATGGGGAATGGGCACTGTAGAAGGGGCTAATGCATTTTAATTCTTCCAGTCTTTAAAGCGATACAGGTCATTTTTGATCATTTTAGGAGGTCCGTGCTGCCTTCAAGGAATCTTTTCAGAAAGTAGTCTTCAACTTCTTCTTTCAGGCCGGTTATGTTTGAAACCTGCGTCTTTACTGACTCCTAGTGAGGAGTTGCACAGCTAAGCTTTTATTAATACCACATTTAACTTTCTAAAGATACAAATGTGGTCAGGACATTGTTGAAAGGCAACATCTGAAATTATTGAAATACAATTTGATCAAATTGCCATGACCTTTCCGACTGAAGAAATTAACTGTAGAGATTGTCAGCAGTGGCTTGAGAGAGATGAAGCTGTAGCATTTTCAGCTTTGCATCCATCAGAAATATCAATAATACATTTCACCTACAAGCACTGAATGCTTATTTAGTGCTGTAGTTTCTCTCTTCGGCAAATTACTCCTCAGTGCAGAAATCCCAACACGTGGCATTGATCAGGAGTATCTTCCTTTTGTTCACTGAAGCCGCTGCATCTAAGTGCGACAACTGTTTCGCATCATGAAACATTAATGTGTGCTCGTGAGCCTTAATGGTTTTTGCATGTTTGTAATAACTTTGATAACACCAGGCCAAATTAATTATTAGTTCAGCAAGCAGTGGCTGTCTTGTTAGCGCAAGGGAATTCATTTTTAACAGTGTGATATTTTATTGATCCCTGTAGGGAATTTTTCCTCACGTCTACCCCTCTGGGGAGATCAGAGCCGGTGGAGACAGAGTGTTGCTTGAGGACATCTTAGCAAGGCAGGTTCTTGGCAAGAAGTGAAAAATGGGCTCTGTAACAGCTAAACTGTCCTGTCTCTGTAGTTATTTTTATACTGTAGAGGAAGTACAGCAGATATTCAGTGACGTTCAGTACGGGGTGATTGACCTTCTGTTGGCTTGGTTTCTGCCATGTGTTGTCAGGGCATTAGTGCTCATACATAATGTACATTCGCTCTGGACTTTAGTTCTATGACTTTTTTAATACATTCAATATTAGCTAACTTACTTTGATTCATTTATCTCAGGCGATTCATTAGTGTTTTAAGGTTTTCAAATACCTTTTCGACGGACATCTGATGACTTTCTGAAGAAGACGGAAGAAATCCGTCGAAACGGTCAACAAGGGAAAAAGGTATTTGAAAACCTTAAAACACTAATGAATCACCTGACATAAATGAATTAAAGTAAGTTAGTCAAATTCAAGGCAAAATGAATTTGTTTACATCAATATTAGCTAGTTTTAACATGCTAACATTTGGTTAGACGCTACCGGACGCAGTACTAACGATGTCTGGTAACGTTATCTAGCTAGCTATGGTGTTTTGTTGTGTTCCAATGGTCCAATCAAATTTCTCTAAACAGTGCTCCGCCTACTTGTCCTGTTTTTGATGTAAATACATCACGATATGGAAGTTAGATAGATTCAAGATGACGTTTCAGTGCAACTTTAAATTGTCACAAGGTTAAATGAACACCAAAAAAAAAGTAACATAACATGGGAAAGGATGTAAGTTTATACTAACCTGAATTTCCACATTCAAAACGACAACATTGTCTCTGATTTAATTAGGATCTGTCAGTCACAGCCAAATCAGGTTGATAGACAAGCCCAGATTAAGCTGCCTTCAATGGCTACAATTAGTATATTTCACAGCCACTCTATGAACAACTAAAGCTTATTGTTGACAGGGTTCAAACATATTTATTTCCAACTGTTTACTCAGAACAATAAGATAACAGAAAGAGAGTGTAGACTCTGTAAAACATTTCAGATGAGTTAAAACAGGCGGATGTGGTAAGTAAGCAGAACCTTCAGTCGGTGGTGTGTTTTAAAGGATGTGATAGATTACCTCCAGTAATTACAGAGATCAAAGCAGCGAGAACAAGGAAAATGTGTTTTCTAAACGGGCTGGGATGCCTTGATAACAGAAAAAGACAAGAGGATCAAATGCAGACCGTAGGTATTAAAACTGAATAATTGTGTTACACATTAAACCAAGAGAGTATTAGTGACATCCGATAGTGTTTTGATGAAATAAGTGTTTGAAATGAATGGTTCTTTTACACTATCTGCATGCCGAACACATGAATAAATCCTTTTAGCTTTTAATCTGAGCATTCTGTGCAGCATGTGGCCAGTTATTTCTTATTTTTTTTAGCACAAAGGCAAAGGAAGGCTTTTTGGCTTCGTGGTAAATAGAATTAATCAAACCATTTATTTCTGGATTGTGCTCCTCAATCACCTGTGCCCTTGTCATTTACTTCACCTTTCATAAAGTGTTTGGTTGTGTCAGGCGTGTGGATCTCACCAAACAAGTTTCCCACTCAAATTTTTCCATCTTTTATCCTCTTATCCTTGACTGTTATCAAAACGAACAAAAAAATGCAGCAAGATGAATGTCATTACGCATAATTCTGGCTTCCAGGTTTTTTTGTGTGTTTTGTGTACACACCATTCAAGGCCTTGTCGACACTGACATGCTTTAAGCACTCGTTTTTTACTTTTAATGTTTTTAGTGCTGCTGGAGTGAGCATCAGTAATTTTAAGTTTTTAGTTTTCATCCTTGAAGCGACCATATTTGGATATGAAGGGAGGAGTGAGGAGGCGGGTCTAACCCTTGAACCTAAGGTCACTGTCCAATGTGTGTGAGACTGGAGTTCAGTACTGCTCTCATGGGAAACCAGGCCTGTCAATCAGCTTAACCACGGCCCTAAATTTTGTTAATTTTAAAGCCTGATATGTACTTATGTTTTATTTTTCAGATGGAGCACCAGATCACTAATATGAATACCATATTTTCCAGACTATAAGCCGCAACTTTTTTCTGACGCTTTGAACGTAAACACCTGTGTGGCTCATGTATCGGTGGCACGAAGCTCGTTAGCTTTTTACAAGCTAGCAAGCTCCATGCCGCCGATACATTTAGTGTCGTCACATCAGACCTGGTCAGAGTGGACCACATGAATAAATTCAATAGCGGCTTATAGACAGGTGCGCTCAATAGTCCGGAAAATACAGTAATTAAATTTTGCTAGTGATGCGTCTGGCAGCACCGATGCGTCGGCGCATGTGTCGAGCTCACAGAGCAAAACCCCGCGTCGGGGTGTGTATCGCGTTAAGAAAGTCACGTGAACAGCTGCTGTTTCGCCTGTATCGCCAAACTGTGTTTATAAGGAAGCGTGTCGGTCAGTGGGATTCTTCCCGAAGCTCAATATATATAAATAAAATCCACCCTGCCTCAAGGAAAAGTACATAAACATCTTCACACAGTCGTGACATTATGTTGAAAGTAACGAATTGTCACAAGCAGGAATATCATTGCATTCAGGTAAATTTGCATAAATAAACAAACACAAGCACGTGGACCTCTGTAGCAGTCTGATCCCTCTTGGTGTATAGATGACCCCATAATAGACATGTCAGTCATTGTTTGGTTTGGACAAGTCCATACACAATACTACGCCATGGCCAGGTCATTAAATCAATATGTCAGCTAGACTGCCTGTAATGGTTGTTAAGATCCAACAGGTGTCAGTATTGAGCAACACAGTACCGACACGTATTGATACAGTTTGGGTGATGTGTCGCAATGCTTCATGAGGCCTCATCTACCCATCACTGTTATTGACTATACACATGACATCTGTGAAATGTTGAATTGTGTGCATGTGTAAAAATGTATTTTATTAATGATTGTTTCCAAATGTGTAAATCACATTAATTATTCCAGCTTTATTTTCAGGACTTGTGAGTTTTATCTGTGACTTACTTTCCTTTGCTGTTATTTTCCTGTCACCTGGAGAATTGACTTCCCTGCTCTCTGCCTCTTTTGTCCCTCTGGAGCCTCCGTAGCCCCGCCCCTCCGTAGCCCCGCCCCTCCGTCCCTCACTGCGCGGTTGGCGGTGCTGATTGTAAGTTGTGTGTGAAGGTGTTGTCGTGTTGTTTTCTTTGAATATTTCGACGTTCGTGTCGTAACTTTGGTTGAATATTGTTTTCCGTTTAGTATTGTTGCATTATCAAGCTGTGTTGTGTTGTTTTGTCTTCTGCTAAAAGTTTTACAGACGATTTGAGTTTCAGACTTTTTGGCGCCATTTGTGTGACAGTAGCCTGCTGTGTGTCACGTGACCAGGAGCTGTGGTGTGTCGTTGTTTTGTGTTAGAAACTGTTGTTTTGTGTGTCCAGGGAGCAGACACTGATTGTGTTGTTGTGTCTTCTTCAGGTGTGTGTTTTTCTAAGTTACACATTTCTGTAGTTGCTGTTTAGTCACTCCCCCTCATACAGTTGTTCCAGTTAGCCTCTAGGTGGCGCTGTTTTCACTTCCTTTGTTTCAGGAGCCTGTTCAGTTGCTGTG
>OOFC01000716.1:8635-18975 GCA_900323345.1 Pseudochromis fuscus
ATAGATGCTCTTCACTGGCTGTGTCCTCCCTCTGTCTACATGTCAGTCATTTGTTTTCCATCATATAGTGACATGGATGTGGGATTAATATGAATGAAATACACTGAAGAAAACAGGAGGTGGGAGTCTGTAATGGACAAGTGACACACACACACACACACACACACACACCTCCTTGTTTTGCATTTGAAAAATTTGTTGAATTCGACTAAATATAAAATGTTCCCAGCGATCCTTTGAGTTTTGATTTAAACATCCTCTTTCCTCTGCACTAAGAAAAGCAATGCACTGACGCACATCTGTAAACATGAAGAGTCTTTAGTTTCATCATTTCAAATTAAACTTTATTTATACAATCCAGCCCACCGGCATCATGACCCTTAATGACAGGTTTCTGTGGTAATATTGAGCTGCTGGTCTTATAGTTTCTCTCTTTGATCTTCTAGGCGTGGATATGGGCAACATGAGGTAGGTCCCACTCTCTGTGTGCCTGCTGTCCGTCGCATGTCTATTATTTTCTCTCCTTTCTTTTCTTTTGATGTTTAGTTTGTGTTCTGCTTCATTTTCTGCTCTTCTTTCAATTTCCCCTTCTGTTTGATGCAATCAAGATAAAACATGTGTAGTGTGTTTACATGTTGTTGCATCTACTTGAAATACATATGCAGTTCTTTAAAATGTAGATTAAAAATAAAGACTTTAAAAGTGACGAGTATACGGACACGCTGGATAATAACTTCAGCCAAATTCTCATTGTTCAAAATGTACCTGCAAATGTCTTGGACAGTATCTGCCTTTGTAAACTGAGTCCCAAAGTGATATCCGCTACCTGCCCCGAGAAACTGTTTGACATCAGATGAAACCACACACACATATTGGATCTGACATTGAACGAGAACATCAGATATTGATTTTATGTTTCCAAAATTTATAACAATCTGGGAGGGCGCTGCACTTCTTCGCTTCACCTTGTCAATCTTTGCTCTTCTCTTCCTCTGGCAGACGCAACAACTTCTCCGACCTTCTCTGCTCAGGCCAGAGGTACTTTGTCTTTCTCTTTCCTGAAAACCTCTTCACACCCTATGTATGCCTTATTTTTTATAACCTGTGTGTGGCTCTGTGGAAGCATAAGCGACAGTGACTGTAATCAGCATGTGCCTGTTTGTACTGACAGCAGTGGATTAGTGTGTATCTGTGAAAAGCTGCTAATAGTGATCTGTCAATCTAACAGGAGTTATCAATGGAATCTGGCATTGACCCCGGTCAGGACTACTACACACAGGATTATTACAACTATGACCACGGGTTAGTACATCTCTGCACATCCTACGCATGCTTTTGTACACAGATGATTGCGTATTTCTGCTTGTGTTCTGTTTTGAATGGTTTATCCACACTATACTGCTCCTTTACATATCAAACAAGAAGACACTCTAAAGGTCTTCCTGGGTTTTCTGTTGAATTGCATGATGTAATATAAATCATCTCTTAACAGTGGCTCATTTCAAGGTCTGCAGATGTATTATACAGTTAGTGACCAGTTGGTTCAATGTGGTGGATGTGTGAGAATAAAGATCTGAATGGCTTTGATAAAGCCCAGATTTGTGGTGTGCTCCTGATAAGTAGTGACTAACTGGTATCAAGGGTATTGGGCACTTGAGGTCAACAGATGCTATCCAGAACATTTGAATGATGGAAATAGAAGAGTGTGAATCACATCCTGCTGTGTATGAATCTGCGTTGTTTCAATAGACCAGGGGCGCCCAATCCTGGTCCTCTAGGGCCACTATCCTGCATGTTTTAGATGTGTCCCTCTTCCAACACACCTGATTCACATGATCAGCTCATCATCAAGCTCTGCAGAAGCCTGATAACGATCCTGATCATTTGAATCAGGTGTGTTGGAGGCAAACATCTAAATCACAGGTGTCAAACTCGTGCCATGGAGGGCCGAGACCCTGCAGGTTTTCTTTCCAACCATCTCTCTAGCAGCTGATCTCACTGATGAGCTCCTTCCCTGAAATTGAAGGAGGTGTTCATGATTAAAATCACCTGCTTTAGTGACCGGCTGGAAAGAAAACCTGCAGTGTCTCGGCCCTCCATGGCACAAGTTTGACGTCCCTGTCCTAGACTGTATACATTTTCTATATATAGTCAATGAATAAAATATAACATCCTAACTGAGACTAGTATCAACACAAAATGATAATATGGGGATAGCTCAAAGAAGAAAAAAAAAGTCTCACCAGATAGATTAAACCAGTATTTTGGAGGGGAAAATACTTGATTTTTACACCATGGACATTAAAAAAATAACATGCTTGATACACAGTTTATTGAAGTTGGATACCTTTTGTCTCTCTCCATCTCATTCAAGTGACCAATGGCACCTTTAAGCATCTGCTGTCTGCATGTAACTTCTGTGTATTTGGAGGACATTGTACTGGCAAGCTGTAGCTTTCTGTAAATAATGTGTACATGCACCAGTCTTATACGCACACACACCATCTTTGAATGGAAACAAAGTTTTCAATGCATTGTTTAAGCATTACCTGCTTTGAAACATTTATTGCATCAGAGTGTTTTGCTTTCCAATCACTGGTCATACCTTCCTGCACAATCATGTATGACCTAATTTTAGAAAACTAGCAGCTTGAGCAGCTTGAGCAGACTGAGGAGAACCAACGTTACACTCACCTCCTCCTATATTCATCATCAAAAAATATCTGTATGTGAAACAAGACAAGAAAAATATGATACTTGCAAAAAACTTTTTCTCAAAGTAAATTTATTGACATTTTTTGCTTTTAACAAAACAATTTCTTTTTCCAAAAAATGACAATATACTTTTTAAACAAAGAAAGGAAACATGGGGAAAATTAAACATGCACATACAGTAAATTATTAGCACAAAACATACAATTGGTTGTTTAAAAAGGTAGAAAAGTAAACTAAGATACCGAGCTGGAATCAACTCAGGTTTAAGTCAAGTTTGGAGCAAGCTTCAGTCGGCTGAACTGACATCAGCCTTGGTTCAGATGATTGCATCAGTGATGAGGTACAGCAAGGATTTAAACTTTTATACATCACACATTCATAGTAAACATGATAACACAATGAGACAATACAAATAAGTTAGCTAAACATCCAAGTGAGTGTTATTTTCCTGACTCAAATTCAAGTGGCTTCAGGTTTTAGCTTCAGAGGTGAATGCCAAATTACAGAAAAGGTAACAGGTCAAGAGTAACAGCAAACGTCTGTCTGCGAGTTAGGTCAGCTGCTCAGTGTGCTAAAATGACTGGTCTTTTAAGAAAAGCTCTCTTCACTTTGGCAATGGACTTTTCTTTATATTCACCAACCCTCCAAGTCCAACTTAAAATAATGCATTAAAATTGTCATCTACAGACCAACAGATGCATTTATCTCCCAAATCATTATTCCAGCTGGATGATCATGAAATGAGGTAATGAATCCTGTCACAGTCCGGCAAGATAATTTATCTACAGCCGAGGAAAAAACCTACACAAATCACTGTTTTCTAAAGAATTTCAGTAAAACAGTACAAACATAACACTGAATACTCAGTCATGTTCAGCAGCACAGCTGCCAACATCCAGCTTTCAGACCCTATGAAGCACATTTGATTTTAGCAGGAATCTGCGAGCACTAGTTTAGGAACCAATTTCAGAAAGTTCTTTGAGTTCTTGAAAGTCAACCAAAACCACATGGCATCCCCTTAACTAACAATTCCTTTCAGGCTTTTCTCTGAAGTGATTTCACATTATAGAATATGATGAACAGTAAAAATAGATTTGTGTGTCATCAAAGGATGAGAACCCTCCCAGAAGTAACATGGCAACAAAGTCCATTTACACAAATGAAGTGGAGTGAATATTAGACTAATGAAGTTTAAGACACTTGACAAAGCACCACGATTGGGATCCGCTTCAATAACATGGGTATGTGTTTTGAGACATATTGAGGTAAAACTTTCTTTTTTTTTTAACTAACATGTTACAGTACTGTCTGTAGGTCAGTGAAGCACTTAAAGGAAGTCTGTCCACTTGCAAAAACCCATCACTAACTAAACTGAAACAAGGTACAGAAGGTCTGTTTCTGCCAAATGCTTAATACTGCAATCTTTAGTGTATAATAAAATACAGAAACACCCATTTCAGTGCAGAATTTCTCTGCATTGCAAGTTTGAAAATATAAAATCATCAACCTGCCTTTGCTCTCAAAAATGATGGGTTAAACATAATCAGAACACAAAAATACAACTTGGGTAGTGTAGGTGTGAACACAGCTATATTCCCTGTAGTTGTTTCTAGCAGTGTCCAGGGGCAGGGCAGAGGATAACTTCTCATGTCAGCACATCAGGAGGCTGTGGAGAGAAACACTCGGGTGACACACTCGACCCTCTTAAGAAGTCAGTTAAAAAATGCATATGATTTCAACAAATCATTGATATTTGAAACAGGATGGCACACAATCAAAATATCCACCTTTAGAAACTGAATAGAGCAGTGGCACAAACTTTATTTGTTACATGTTTAATGCACAAGATCATTTGACTGTGTCAGGTGGCTCACCTTGTGTTTCCAGTTCAAGAACTGTTTTGTAGATCAGCTGTGTGTGGTAAAGTTCAAAACAGGGCACAGGACAAAGGCTGGGCTCTCCTGCACACGTCTTACAGTAATACGCCGTCTGCCACCTCGATGTCTCACAATTCTCTAGTTTGGAGTGCTCCTCCTGCTGTTCCTCATTCTCGTCAAGACATGTCTCTGCTTTCTCCTCCTCTACCTCCTTTTCTACTTGTTTTCCTTGCTCCTCATCTTCCGCCATCTTCGGCTTTTTCCTCCCCGTCTCTTCTTCCTCCATCCTCTTCCTCTTGTGCTGTGAGCAGACCTTGCAGTCGGAGTCGGTCTCCCTCTTGCCCAGGAAATGCCGTCCGGTTAAGCGTGCTGGCACACCGTTACCTGGCTGAGTTTCTCCCTGAGACTTTGGTGATGGTGCTTGAGATGTGGATGCTTGAGTGGATGATTGGTCGGGACTTGAAGAGCTATCCAGCAGAGCTGGTGCAATTGGTAAAACAGCTAATTGTGAGCAACAAATGGTAAAAACAGATGCTGTGTTTGGTTGTGACAAAGAACTTGCTACAGGAAAAATAACTGACTGATGTATGCCCATTACAAAAGCTCCTGCAAAATACAATTTATATCCTGGCAGAAAAAAATTGTACCTTTAACAGAAAACGAATATCGTATTACCTAGTGTGGACACCGAGGACAACAAAATTCAATCAACTCACTCAACATTAGGCAGATGCGGCAGAAAAAGTAAACATAGAATAAAACCTATTCTATCTATTAAAGCACATTTAAAATACTAATACTTTAAGATGTTTCAAATCCCTGTACATCACGTATAGCATTTTAAAGTCAGTAGGTTTAATTCAGCTGAAACGTACGCTCCTAAAGTACCTCTTAAACTCCTATAATGTGTTTTTTTATCTGTAGTTACCTCCTGATTGAGTGGAAGGCGTGGGCAGCTGGCACATGCTTTCTTGGTCCATGGTGAAGGGTCGGCACAGAACTGACTTGTTCTTCATTTGACGCCGGCGGGACACAGGCACACGTGTGTCAGTCTGAGTGCTGGCCTGGGTGTAGAAATTTAATATTTAAAATTATGAGAGAATGAAGAGCTCTGGTCATAAATGCTGCGGTAGACTGATACTTCCTTCGAACCATAGCTCAAATATTTTATGATGCTGTTATTTATTTATTTATTTTTTTAATTGATAGTTTAAAGGGGAACTATTATGCTTTTATGGATTTTCTGTCATTTACACATAGTAATGGGATTAGAAGTTCCAAAACTTGAGGTGATCCAATGTAAAACTGCTCCCCTGAACCACACATGTACCAAAGAAAACTGTATACTGGACTGAAGATCACGACCACTTTCTTGAAAATGATTCACCTGATGTATGAGCCAAAGAAAGTTTTCAACCCTCTTGATTTGACCACATTGTGTGACCCAAGAAATGTATTACAAATACAAAATCCCCCCAAAGAGTAAAACCTGGGGCTCTTAACAGTTGTAGATATGCCATGCAATAAGTTGTGATCACTGCAAACAAAAAGGCAGTAAGGCTGAGTGGTCGTGCTGTAAGCAGCTTACTGTTCTAAACACAGGGTGACCCAAAAAAAAAGGGAATTTTTGAAGTGTGTATTGGCAAACATGCAAGTGGCACCACTGTGAGACAAAAATGAAAATTCCATCATTGTTTCTTAAATGTCATGTTTTAAGGTTTCAATTAGTATGAATGAAAGATTCCCATTTTTTTGCATCACCCTGTACTTTGTTTGCAGAAGTACTTCCACTTCACCATCAAATCAATGTCAGATAGTTTGTGCATGCTCACAAACTGCCATCTGTTTGATTGTATTGTATTGCTGAGGTCATTCAGCATCATTTACATGCATTTTGGTCAAAACATCAAAGGTGTACATATGGTCTAACCACCCACCTATAGACACACACACCCACACACACAGTACATACGTGGTCATGGTTCTTGCCGTCTACACTGATGGTTGGAAGTGCTCCTACAAAAGAGAAAAAAATATATATAAATAATATAAATATATATATACATATACACTATCGTTCAAAAGTTTGAGGTCACCCTATCCAACCAATGGTTTTCCAATGTCAACAATGACCATGTACAGACTGAGGGATCTACCCAGCTTGTTCTACATGCTTTACTCTGATTACATATGTTTCAGACTTGACGGGAAACACTTGTGTCTCTCCCACTGGAGATGCAGAGATATGGTTGGGGGACGTTTTGCTGGTTTAGAGACATTTACTCAGTATAACTTGATGTTTTGGTTGCTGTTTGTGTTCAATTGTAGTTTACATATGTTTTGTGATACTTGTTTTTGGTAAAATTGGTCAAATTGTTTTTCTGTAGGGTGACCCCAAACTTTTGAACGGTAGTGTAGCAACAACATGTAAATACAACATTTACGCATAACAGTGTTGTGACTCATTTAAACTTTTAGTGACATCCGTCCACATGTCCACTGTGTTGGCACAGTGGAAGCTCAAACAGGTGTGTGTTTCACTGCTTTTTCCATTGGATTGTTTGACAGAAAAAGCTGCGCAGAGCAGCATCCTGCTTACTGTGTACAAACACAGTAAGGCAGAGGTCACAGGTTACAGGGGCCAAAGGTCACGCTGTCTGTGCTTGGAAATACATGAGTGAATGTTTTTTTCTTACTTTTATATGTGTAGCTCATGGATGAACTTGATTCAATGCCTGATTTCCACTTTCAAGCAGTTACTGCAGTTACATTCTGTCCTGCCTACATGACAGAAAGAAGGCCCACACTGCGCTTGGCTGGCGCTGTGGACCGAGTGGTGGCAGGTGATCGCATCCGGGTCAAATTGCCGGGGACAGGGATGGCCGGGGGGTGAGGGCCCGTCCAACACTGCTTGCAGCAGCTTATTAATTTCAAAGTTGTTCTTCATCATCATCATCATTTAAGGAAAATGCTACGTATTTTCTGTTCCCTGTTGATGTGGGACACACTATAGACTCACTATGTAGTTAATACACTGTGATGTAATTCTTTACTTAAAAAATACTTTCTTAATAATCTGATATTAAAAGAAATAGCTGTTTAACAACTCTATCCTCAAAATCACAACAAGACAGCATTATCTCAGTACATTATATTTTAGTACTTCAGTAAATTTGCTGCAAAAAATATGATACAGTATTCGGCCCTTAGATAAATCTTCCTGTCAGTTACATAAACTATTTAAAAATAGAAAAAGTACTTGAACACACCTTGAAAATGATCAGTGCTCGTTTCATTTCAGGATTCTTCTGCCATCTAGTGTTAGTAAAGTGCAGTTCTCATATTTTTTGATAATGCCACCAAGAGCTCCTGATAGTTCTACAGACTGAAATTCAGTCTAAAGTGTCTGAGCTTTTTCAGCTTCCCACATCATATTTAAGTGGCCTGATCATGTTGACAGCTTCTGTTGAATCTTGTGTTGATCTGTATTTGTTTTCTCCTCTGCCAAAAAATAGTAATGAAAAGAATAATAAATAATGTGGTGTCGTTTTTTTCCCAAAACAATCAGATGTCACTCAAAAGGTCAAGTAAGACAATAAACTGAATTCATAATAACCTTCAGTTCTGAGATAATATAATCATGTTCCAGGGTGCTGGACATTGAGCTGAATAAAGCTTAACTGTATGTAAACCAACTGTAAGCAGCGTTTCGTTATGTGTAGAATTAATGAGGGTGTTTTTTACAGGCCTATGCAAAACATGATCTATGCAAAACTGGATTTGTCTTGCATATGAGGCCTGTACATGTTTACACTGTACATGTTTTGGTTATACTTGCCGCATTTTATATCAACTGAAACTATTCAGCTTTGGGCTAATTCCCCTTAAATTACCCCAGAAAAACATCAATGCTGCCAAATGGTTGCAGATTGTTATTAATAGATTTTTTGGGGTTTGGCAATTTCATTTGGAACTTTCCCAAATGAGGTTCCAATCCCAGTCTCAACAAGAGTGGAGGTCTAACTTTGTACTGTTTATCCTGATTTATCAAGCCCTTCACCTGCGTGAGTATGAGGACATCATCCCTGCAGTGGAGATCTACTCTCTGCTTGCCCTCTGCGCTGCAACCAACCAGGCCTTTGGCACATGCTCACAAGCCTTCATCAAGCTGGAATCCCTGGAGAGTTTGGACCCTGAACAGCAGCAGCTTTACAAGGATCTAGCCCTGGAGATCTTCACCAAGCACACCCCAAAGGACAGCCACATGTTGGAGCTGGAAGGATCATCAGAAGGGTGAGTCCAGATCAAACTTTGAGTTTTTGTCTGATTGAGGCCTTCTTGATGTTCCACAGTGAGGTTAAAGGGATACTTCAACATTTTGGCAAATTGGCCCATTTGCGTGATTCCTTTAGTCACTACGAAAAGATTACTTACTTTTTTTTTTGGTTGCGAGCCGCTATTTGTTCTGACGAGCGTCTGAGCAGGGCTTCGTGGCTACATAATGGAGGTTAACAGGGTTTTTTTCCCCTCTCGTCAAACTCATCAAATACACAATCCAACAATGCCAAAACACTCTGGTGGACATGTTATAATCCGTACTTTCACCACGCTATAAAATAATAATGTAAAGTTACGAAATTGAGTTGTTTTTGCTAATATTGCAAAGCCGGAAGTAGTTCTAAACCCGCGGCTTCTTAGCGGAGTGATTTGAAAAGCGGGTGTTTAGTGCAGGGTACTTCCGTCAACAAAACTTGAGAAGAAGCCGATGTCAGCGAGTCTAACTAAGTGGCTCGCCCACATTCATAAACAGAACAGAAACAACCAGAGATCATGATCCCCCACATTCAAAAAAGTGCTCACTGCACACTCCGCACTATCCTATTTTACACTAAAAGGATAATTCATGCCAGGCACGTTAGCGTTTTAGAATAATTTATCCTGCTTGGTACTTATAAGCTAACGCTAACGCTAGTCAACGTGAGGTTACAGCACAGAGATTGATGGACGAGAAAAAAAAGCACGCAAATCACTTACCAGGTCCGCTTTTTCTGTGATGCCGACAGATGGTATGGCAGAGCCTTTCAAATGATTTTTGCCGTAGTCCTCTGGCAAAAAATGGTCGGAGCACACAAGCATTTTCTTCACCTTTTCTACCGGCGTATTGGGATCGATGTTCAGTGCTATCAGCCATTGTCTCATCCTATCCTGATCAGTTGTTGGTATATGATGAAACCTCACGCTGGTCCATTTCTTTTGCATGTTACCACATTGTCTAACAATGCAAGTATGAACCATGATTGTATGAAATGATTCACAACAGTCCCACACCTACTCAAACTCTCACAAAACTTTCTGCGACGTGAGTGTGAAAGCTTTGCGGTTATAGGCTGAACTGCGCACCGTGTCACTCCGCTCAGAATTGTACTCAAAAAAGTAGTTCCCAGTATTTCCTTCAATGTGGTAACGTTTCAATACTATTTGTTGGGGTTTCACAGCGTAGTGAATGTGCGAATTATAACATGTCCACCAGAGTGTTTTGGCCTTGTTGGATTGTGTATTTGATGAGTTTGACGAGAGGGGAAAAAAACCCCGTTAACCTCCATTATGTAGCCACGAAGCCCTGCTCAGACGCTCGTCAGAACAAATAGCGGCTCGCAACCAAAAAAAAAAGTAAGTAATATTTTCGTAGTGACTAAAGGAATCACGCAAATGGGCCAATTTGCCAAAATGTTGAAGTATCCCTTTAAG
>OOFC01000717.1:0-18941 GCA_900323345.1 Pseudochromis fuscus
GAGAGGGTCGGTGAGCGCATGGAGAGTCAGGGGCGCAGGCTGGAAGGGGTGGAGAAGCTGGTGGAGGGGACCCAGCAGGTGATCAGCTTTATTGGGGAGGTGGTGAAGAGCTCCAGGCTGCTGGAGCTTCTGTTTAAGCCGCCTGGAAATAAAAGCAACAAGAAGGTGAGACGTTTAACAACATTACAGCAAAGTTGTTTCTGTTGGATGTGGCTCAGGACAACTGCAACATGTTCATCTGTAGTGTTTAAAGAGGGAGTAATGCAGTGTTTTCCTGTTACTGTGGGTTGTGCTTTGCAACATAGTGAGAGGTCTAATTGCCATTCTTGTGGTGAATGCATTAACGCCATCTGCAAGGCTACAAATGACACCCTCTTGATTGCATAAGCATGTATGACATTTTGAACAGCTTCCTTCAGAAGTAAATAGATACAGATCATCTTTCAATAAAACTTTTTGACTTTTTAAACTCCTTCTTTATCTGTAATTTATCCTCCTTGGTTCTTACATGGCTCTGAGGTTATCAGTCCTAAGTTCTGCTGTACCTCAACATGTCTTTCTTTGTTATGTTAAGTAGTTTTCCTTCACACAGTGATTCTCAAATGCCTCTGAGGTGTAAATGATTGGAGTCAGACATGTTATCTCACCTTGTCCCTATCAGCTGCACAGACTCAGTGCAGCCACTTGTCAGGCCTCTTAGGAATAGGTGACATTAATGCAGCAATTGATTAGATGTGCTGGTGACATTTTACGTAACCAATCTGCATCACGTTGTGCAGCCTGGATGTTGTTCTGTGAAGAAAGTACAGAAGCCTCTGGCATAGTTTGGACTGGTCTGTGTTTTCAGAATATATCTACACGTCTGTGTCTGAGTTCTGCTGATTGAGAAGCTTTTTAGGAACGGGACAGTGGTTAAGTAAACAGATTTACTGCACCGTGTGACCTCTGTCTGACATGTTCACAGAGAACGTGTGGCATGGAAAATCTGAACTTTTCTGTTACTGTGTAAAAACACCAAATCACTACTGTGCATTAAAAGTAATGTGTTTTATAAACATTTCTCTTACATTACTTCCCCTTTGTTCAAAAGAATTTCTGTGGGGAAAGTGTAAAACTGAGACATGTGCTTTGCGGTGTGTCCCCTCTGACAGATGATATGTGACCTCTCCTCTTTCTCCAGGAGGAGGCATCCGCTGTGCAACAACATCATACTTGAGTTACAGGGGCGAGCATAGCAACAGAAACAAACAGTCTGGCTCGCTGTCTCACGATTGTACAAATGGAGCATGTCTAGCATATGTAAATACTCTGCTGCTGTCTGACTCCTGGCTCCACAATCATAGCAATCTAAGAAAATGAAGAAGTGGTTTTGTCCATGTCCGTCCCACAGAACCAGTGGGTGAATCAGACAGCCTCTAATGATGGATTTTTGTGTCTTCTTTCTGCCACAGGCAAAAGATGACAAAGCCAAACTGAACCTGAAAGGCTTGAAGGCCCAGAAGAAGAGGAAACCTCAGGACACATCAGGTAGACGCAAATGGGAAATTACACGATACCCACAATCCAATAATCTACTGGAATACATATGGATGATGAGTCACCAGGGTTTATTCTTTAAGAAACCAGGTCTACATACATATCTGTGCCAGATTTTGTGGCAATCCATCCAGTAGTTACTGAGATATTTGATTTAATCTGATAGTTGATTTGATCTAAACCAAAATCTGAGCACAAAATACAAACTGGTGGAGATATGAAGGGTGAATTTCATCCATCAAGGGTTATCAATTATCATTTTCTATTCACAGCTAATATGGATAAATGTCATGGTAATATCTGTGTTTTTTCCCCCACCTCAGACACCTCTTCACTGAATGAGCCAGTGCTGCAGGAGCAGGTGGAGAAGCTCAACAGGCAGAACGCTGAGCATTCACTCATAAACACAGAGGCTGACGTCCAGAGGAGGGCGGACAGAGGAAGTGGAGGAAGACAACAGGACCCGGCAGAGCTGATCCTGGATGGACAGCACACCTCTGCTGACCAATCAGAGGAGAGGAAGAAGGAAGTTAAGGAGGGACATGATGAGGAGGAAGAGGAGGAGGAGGAGGAAGAGGAGGAGAGCATCTTTGCTGATTCAGAGCCAGAGGAGATAGAGAAAAAGGCAGAAAAGAATGGAGACGTGAAGGGTGATGTGAAGAAGAGGCATAAAGGAGAAACAGATGAGTCATCAAAAACAGAAAAGACGCCTCTTCTGCCACAGGAAAGGTATTTCTACCCAGTTACAATACAACTTCACACTATCTTCTCTGTCTTTATTTTAAATAACTAGGTCAATATTGTATTTATTTTTATTCCGTTATCGACTGGAATTATTATTTTGGAGTATGAATTGACAGTTTCAAGTGTTGTGGGTTTCCCTCTCTGAACACATGTAGCTCTGAGGAGGTGGGTGATGTGGCCACCTGCAGCAAACGTCGTGTCACAGAAGAAGACCTAGTGAAGGACGACCTCAAAAAAAGCAGAGTGGAAGGAGGCGAAGTGGAAAACGCTGATGGACAAGTGGTGCAGGGGACAGAGCTGCAGGCGTCCAAGTCCGAGGACGCAAAGACAGAAGTCAAAGAGGAGGGGAAGGAGGGAAAGTCAGCAGAGACAGAATTCATTATTGGTAAAGTTACATTTATGTTTACAGTGCAAAAATATGAATAAAATCACTAAAATAGACTGTGCATTTATATGGCGGCTGTAAATTACCATGAAAAACTTTGTCAATAAGCTTAGAAGTTACATTTCTTTTAAATAATATTTTTCACATAAAAGTGTAAATGTAAGATAAATGTAAATTTATCTTAACTTGACGAATATTTATTACTATGTGACTATGTGATAATTCTAACAAAGCATTGGTTCTTTACATGAATCACTTTGTTAATTGACAGATATCTATCAAAAAACATCAAAGACATTAAGTCGAACTGTTTTTATTAAGTTTATTGTAAATATCCTCCATTAAATCTTTACAAATATATAAGTTTTCATTTAAATTAAAGCCACAATCTGTATTTTATATATGGAAATGATTGGTATTTTTAGGAGTCCGTGATTTGATTTGATGGTACTAGAATTTTAACTTTTTAAATTATTAATAGCAACCATGTATTTATTAATTTATTTATTTATTCACCTTGCATGTGCACATTCTGTTATACATAAAAATACAAGATCCTTGGTCATTCTTTAGAAATGTAGATGTAACAGCCCCAAGGGAACGAAGCATGAAAATATATGATCTATAAAAGCTGAATGAATTACAGTGATCCAGTTTTTGATGAATCCATTTTTTTGTCCGTCACACTCTCCGTGCAGACTCAACTTGTTGAGTTGGTTTATGACATTTGACTTTTCGTTCCTCAGACTTTAAAGCAGATTCAGTGTCATAACACTATGCATGTCCGAGCGTCACCAACATGTCAGCGAGCGCAGCTGGTAGGGCAGATAATGAGGCTCTGGCATGCTGCTATTTTCATGCACTTTGTTTCTGGGGGGCCTCTTCCTCAGTCTCTGCTTCACTCTCTATATTCAGCAGCAGCAATTTTCTTTTCTCTTCATTTTGTCTTTATTTCTGTTTTGTTTCCTCAGATTTAAGTCCTCCACCCTTGGCACCTTTCGACCACCGCATTGTGACTCCCAAGCCCCATCAGATAGCCACCTATTACACCATCAACAGAGATGAGGTCCTGGGAGGGTGAGTCTCAAAAACCCACACAATGCTCGTCTCTCATTACAACAGCAAAGTGCTTATTTTCATTTCACTCAGCTTCAGCCAGAGACACTCTAATGTGTCGGCCGTCCCTAATGAAATAACAGAGGATCTCACACTATGTGAAGGAGCGGCTAATTGTTTTTTCCAAGAACCTTTTGTCGCCCCCTAAAGGGCAAATGAGTCTAATCCTCAGGGGGGCGCTTGTGAAATAGCGGGGGCTCTCTGATGTAACAGAGCAGCACTAAATCCTGCCTCTCTAACTGAAGATTACTCCTCAGCACGCAAGCACATTTCTCAGATTACTGACGTTAATGGCACAGACCACAGCGACTGACTGAGCTTATTATGAAGTGTGTATAAGAGTAGAGCCACAACAAAAGACTGTTTTCATATTTGGTCAGTTTGGTAGGTTTGAATGACACCTGATGGATTGTTATAGTCATTTAATCCTCAGATAATGAGGGTCATATATATTTATGAGTTACAGTCTCAAAACCATAGTTCAGTTCAAAATCTTCACATTTGAGAAGCAGGAAAACCAGCAAATGTTCAGGATGAACGTTTGAGAAAAGTCTTATATCTCAGCACTTACATTATTTGTACTGAATAATTCAGTTTAACTTCATATCAATCTATGTGTAAGACATTAGATGTTTACAGTGCACAAACAGACTCTGATTTTGGAGGGATGACTGAAAATAAATGAATTTAAACGTCTTATGTAAAATAACACTAACAATCTAACTGTGAATAAACAGCCATTTCAAGTTTTTTTTTTTTTAGAAAGTTTTGGAAGATTTTTCCACTGATTTAAAAAAGTGTATACTTTCACAAAATTAACATAATTTGACAAATATTTATTAGTTTTTATAAATAAGTATGTTTTCATTTAATGAGATAAACTGTAAAATGAGATTGAATGCTGTAAGTACATTTCTAAAATTTAACAGTGACAATTCAGTAAGCTATTTTTGTTAGTTGATAGAGATCTGGAATGAATAAAAAAACAACACAATAGTTGAATAAATGAGCTGTATATGTTATGGTATATGTTATCGGCATCCTTCATTAAATATCAAAAAGCCTGAAATTAAACAAGTTTGTATGTAAAATTAAAACTACAAACAGTAGTTTAATCATCAAAATGACAGCTTCCAGAAAATGTGCTTTTTGAAAGTGAATGTACAACTTCTAAATTAAAAAAATTACAAAAACAGAAAACCTGTGTAACCATGAATCACCATAATTTTTTTTGTATAAAATGATATTCACAAATTTATCATGAATGGAAAAATATTTATTTTTACATGACAGGCTTAGTGACAATTAAAATGAAACACTGATTCTGTAATTTGACATGAATTTTCTTTCTGTTGATTTGCTGATATCTTATGTAATTATTTTAATAAATGTTTACGACAAAAAAAGAGAATGACTGTGTGTTTGCTTTACCTTGATTAGGGGACGTTTTGGACAAGTCCACAAGTGCGTAGAGAACTCATCTGGTCTGACACTGGCTGCCAAGATCATCAAAGCCAGGAGCCAGAAAGAGAAGGTGGGGTAATAATGGGACCATGAAACAGAATACATGTTCAGCAATGTCGCTGGGATGTCAGTTCACCCAGACAGTCTAATGGATGCTTACTTTTATCATAAAGGATTACATTCTTTAAAAATAGATGCAGCTCAGTGGTGTGGAGGGCGTGGGGCTTGCAGCAATTTGTCAGCCTCATCTTCGTTTCTCTCGGTCATCTAGAAGTGATGTGGGAGAGGTTTGGATGTCCGAGCATAGCTGTGTGGTTACATTATCATCTGAAATATTCAAAAAGCTCCAGAGCCAACCAAAAGCTCATCCTGCTCGCAGCCAAATCCTCGCATGGCTCATGTTGCTGTCTCTGATCGTGTGTGACAATCAGCTGGCGCTCCCTGTCTCCCCGTCTGTCTGTTCTGATTTACATTTAACTTATCCTGTTGTTGACATGTTAACAATTTGAGATTTGCTTCAATAGATTTTTGATAGCAACTGCCAGTCTAACATTTAAAACCCAACCATCACCAAAAAGTGCTAAACAAAGAATCAAGCTTATCTAGTCTCTAACATATATACCTCTACACAACCAACATTTCTGCAGCTTTGCTTTGCAACAGCAGCTCTTCTCGAGGAAGGATTTGATCTGAGGTATTAAGAGTTTAGTTTGTGATGTCATGTAGGACCAGAAAGGAATAAACAGGATGACAACACCAGGTGGAGGGCATTATGTTTGGTTGTCCCTCCCGTGCTCAGCAGGAAGATGTAGTTCCAGTTTTTGACTTATATGCTTCAAAAAGGCAAAAAGATAATTGTAGTTGGCTGTTCAGTTAATCTCTTTCATCCATTAATTCTCTTACTGATATTTAAATAAGTGTCTTAGAAACCACAAACTACCTTTCATGTATTTCTTTAACTTTTAAATCTGTAATAACTCTGCAACTGCCTCAGAAAATTAAGTCAGCTGAATCCATTTTATATTTACTTGAATTTTAATTTCTTCTGAATTGTCCTGTGTTTCTTTGAAAAATCTTGTGTCCTTCAATCACTGTATTGATTTTTGTTTTATTTGTTGTCCTTTGTAAAATGTATTTTGACAAACCCTGTGTAAATATAGACGATCATTATAATTGATATGAACTAATAAATGTGTTTCCATATTTCCGTCTCTCAGGAGGTGGTGAGGAATGAGATCCAGGTGATGAACCAACTGAACCACGCCAACCTCATCCAGCTGTACGCCGCCTTTGAGTCGCGCCATGACATCATTCTGGTTATGGAATAGTAAGTGTACCTAAGAGGACCTGAATGTGGCTCCTAATGTGTTCATACAACAAGCTCTACCTGCTTATAACTGTGTGTGTGTGTGTGTGTGTGTGTGTGTGTCCTTGTGCTGCAGTGTGGAAGGAGGGGAGCTGTTTGACCGCATCATTGATGAGAACTACAACCTGACAGAACTGGACACGGTGCTGTTTATACGGCAGATCTGTGAAGGGCTGCAGTACATGCACAAAATGTACATCCTACACCTTGACCTCAAGGTAAACCTGCTGGAGATGTAGTTCTTCTTGTATATTTGAGAGAAAATTACAAAAGTGTGATGAAGGCTAAAACATGAGTGTTCTCTATTCATACAATTTCCATATATACAAACCAAAGACCTGTAAACACTGACTTCATGAAAAGGGGTTGTCACTCATTCAAGTGCTACTCATGTGTTAAGCAGCAATCCCCTCCACAGTGGCCCTCAGATAACCATCTCATCCAACTACCTAATAACCTAAAACACAGAGCATCACTAATAGTACAATGATTGCTGAATTTAAACCATTCATTTTCCACATTCTCCTATTCGTAGTGTTTTCACTTTGCCATCATGTTGACACATTTTTTCTATTCAGCTGCATTTGATATTTTTATTTTGGTTTTTACCAAGTTGTTTGTTTTTTTTGCTATTACTTATATTTGTTTGAACATAATCACATTTGGTGGTTAAACTACTACAAATACTTTACTGCAGGTTTTTGCTGGGTTTAAATACCATTTAGCTTTTTCCAATTGATTAGCCCTTTAAAAAACTGAAATCTTCTCAAACCTGTGATTACTCTGATTAAAAAAAAGTTTGCAAAACTTTCTGTCATGTTTTCAAAACAGTTTTTACTGAGTTTGTCTTCCTTAGAGAGAATGATTTGTTTTATTACAGGATATAACACCAGAATTTGTTTTGTGTTTTCAGCCAGAGAATATACTGTGTGTGAGCAGAGCTACTAACAAGATCAAAATCATTGACTTTGGCCTGGCCAGGAGGTAAAATTGAAAGTCATCCCTTCATTCAGACCATGTTAAACCCTGTGTATGTCTCTGTTTGACTGTAGTGTTGTATCTCTACCAGGTACAAACCCAGAGAGAAGCTGAGGGTCAACTTTGGAACACCCGAGTTTTTAGCTCCTGAAGTCATCAACTACGAGTTCGTATCATTCCCCACAGACATGTGGAGTCTCGGAGTCATCACCTACATGCTGTGAGTGGACACTGCTCCACACAAACATATATACACACAGAGGAAGACTCAGCACATCGAGTCTCTGACCTCTGTTACCTCTCTGTCCTCAGGCTCAGCGGTTTGTCTCCGTTCCTGGGGGACGACGACAACGAGACGCTGAACAACATCCTGGCCTGTCAGTGGAACTTCGAGGAGGAGGAGTTCACAGACATCTCTGACGAGGCCAAAGACTTCATCACACGTCTGTTGGTGAAGAGTAAGAGCTGGAGGATGAGTGCAGCAGAGTCCCTCAGACATCCCTGGCTGTCAGACCGGAGTCTGCACTGTCGACTAAATCAGAAGGTAAAGAAGGCATCAAACACTTTATTCTGGACCATGTTCATCTTATAGTTCACCCACAGACAGCAGGACACTGCAGCTTAATGCTGATCTGTGGCTTTTTACCTTTTCGGTGGATAAAGTTTATGTGGCACACTGCTTAGTTTATATTAGAGTATGTAGAGAAATTAGAACAGAATTAAATTAAATATTGTAAAATAATGGAAAATAAATAAAATACAGTAATTTGCCATATTCATAATCAAAGACTTTGGCTTGAAATTGATGCAGTAACTGTGTCTCAAAAATGAGGCCAATGTAGAAGTGCAAAAAATGGTTAAATGGTTCAATTACAGTGAAGTAACTCTTCCTGTGGATCCTCTCCTTGCAGAAAAACAAGTGCCACTCCACACATGCTCCTCCTCCAGAGAGCTAGACAGGTAAGCAAACATATCTGTCAATTCACTTTCAACACTGACTCTCTATTATAAGTTTCTTACTTACTCTTTGTGTTTCCTTCCCAGAAACACTGTGAGGCCCTCAGCATGTCTTTTGACAATGTAGGGCCCCTGAGCCCAACACTGGACCAATGCTGCTGTACCTGTATAGCCACTGGATAACTACTCTCTGCCTCGCATCCTGTTTGCTTTTAGCTCTGCAGCTTGTAGTCCTGGCCCGACTAGTGAGAGGCGCACAGGAAAACAACAAAGAGACTTTTTAAAAAGCTGCCTCCTCGGCACAGACTGTTGCATGGTTATTGTCCTGAAGAGCACAAAATCACTGAACCACTGAGGACTTTCTTGCTCTGTGGTTGTAAATCTGCCAATTGCAACATCATAAGAAAGTATCACCTGTCACTTCTACAGTGGCACAAACAAACAGAAAGTCGGCTGTTTAGCATCAAACAAACGCTGTTCTTTGATCAGTTTGTCACGTTGTCCTGGTTTCTTGCATGCTTTGCACTTTTTTTGGCCGATTTCTCCAAAAACTAAGCAAACAACTCTGAACAAAATATAGACTGAATGCTGTTATTTATATTATATATTTTTGTGAATACAGATTTCTTTCTTTTATTTCTTTCTTTCTTTTAAGTCTTATAAAAATGTTAATTTCTTTGATCATACATTTGGAACTTGGTTGAATTTGAAGTCACAGCCCATTAATTTATTTTGTATATAACACAACAGTGCACACAACAACCCCCGCTGGAAATTAAGTGTATCCCCCTGACTGATCACGACCTGGTACATGACACAGTTCACCCTCATTTCTAGACATTTTTGCTGTAGACTGCATTGCCTTCTGTATGCGTTCATGCCACTAGCTTGTCTTGCTTCGGCACTTTGGAGTAGCCCTCTCACCTTCCATGAAGGCATAACGAACAACAGAATACTACCTATGAATGACTCATGTTTATGACTGAAGTGGATTCTTATGTTCATTTATTTACTGGTTCAACACCAGACGGTACTGTACTTGAAGTACAAAGCTTTTCATTCACGATGAGATGTTTTTCAGGGGAAACAAACAGGATTTCACTGAGTTATGCACAAACTGTGTAAATGGAGAGCCGACAACAGAGAAGAGAAAACACCAGTTGTTGCTTTATTGTCCCATTTAATTAACACTGATGGGAAGTTGGATGAATATTTGACACTCTGTTGTTGGCTGTTCCATTGGGAAATGGGAAAGCTTTGTGATTTGAATACTTGTTTATTTGAATTAATGATACTTTTTCAAGTTTTCTTGTGTAATGATGAGACTGATAAATGTAGACAATAAATAAGTTAATAAATATTGCACACCAGAAACATTTGCAGTGTTTCTTGCAGTTGTTTTTTAATTAAAAAGACTATGATTTTACTATTTTAAATTTTTTGATTGTTTGATACTATTTTCAGAACCTTGATGTGATTTTTCAAAACTTACAACAGTCACCACTTGTAACACAGGCTGTCTAATGTTCACAATGTTGCCGTTTGCATTCACATTTTTAAAGAATCCTTACACTTACAAAGTCATGGAAATATTTCTTTAGATCACCCACACACAAGATACCTCACTGAGTGGTTGTTTGTACAACCAATAAATGGACCAATGGAGAGAATACCATAGATACAGTGGACTCATTGAACAAATCTGAAGTTTATTGATGATAAACAATACTGTAAATCACAGCATATGTAACAATTATTTACAACAAAACCCAATGACTTGAGTACAAAAAAACAAAACAAAAAAAAAACAAATTGCAGTGTTTCTCAGCTGCCTGACAAAAAGCAAAAACAATGGATTCCTGTACTCACTCACTTCCATCAACCCTGTCATCCTCTCATGCAAATATGGCCACAGGTTCTCATCAACATCTTGGAAAGAAAGCTCAGGCATGTCGAATCCAGGCTTTACACAGGTCAGCTGAGGTTGTTGCATGCCACATCCATGGCCTGGAGAAGGGTCACTTGGTGATGCAGGCACTTATCCTAGACATAGGCCACATCAACAGCTATGTAGGACATCAGAGCAGGGGCACCACCAGGAATTCTGGGCCCCAAGAAAAAAAAATAAAAAATCACACTGGGCCCCCCTCCCTGGGAAGTAGGGCTGGGCGATAAATCGGTTTTATCAATTAAATCGAATTTGTAGTTTAGGTCAATTTCTTTAAAGCAAAATTGATTTGCCACCAGTCCTCTCTGCTTGGCTCCCGTAATTCAGATTGGGCTCCTCTGTTACTGCTGCGCTTGATACGCAAACAACATGGCAGCGAACAGGGAAGAACTGGTTCAGAGAAAGGAAATCTGTCTTCACTTAATTAGATTTGTTTCAGGTTTGTGGCGTCAGACACAGAACAATCAGCACCCTCTGCAAAGTGTGTTTGAAAGCTGCTGCTACCAAAGCTAGCAGTACTACCAACTTACTGCAGCACCTCAGAGGCTGTCGGGTGGTAGAGGAGCTGCTCCCTCCAAAATGAACAGGACCATGGCAGTAGACAGGCTCGTCTTTCCTGCTAAAAACGTTTAAAAAAAAAATCCTCATGCAGTGAATACCGAAATTTAATGTTGTTCACATAGTAGCCCTTTCAGCGTGTCTAACTAGCCACCATGGGTATAGTATTGTGTATGGACCATATGGACGCATCACGGACAGAGGTCCACGCGCTTGTGTTTATTTATTCATGCAAATTCAATGAAAGCAGCTTCCACGGGATTTAGCTGCGATATCCTTGTTCGTGACAATTCACTACTTTCGGCATAATGGTGTGAGATAATGTCAACCTGGTTAGCTTAGTTAGGAGTGCATTGGTCTCAAAACCATGGAGTTGTGAGTTTGAGCCTCATGTTGGTTGTGATGGTTTCAATATTTTCTCTTTAAGTAAAATAATGAACTCTGCATATTCTTTGTGTTTTGAGACTTGTAATCATTAGTTTCTAGCTGGAAGCTTCCAGGTTGTAAGATGATGTCTGACTGGGACCTTTTCATGTAAATATTATTTCAATCAATCAATCAATCAATCAAATTTTTTTTATAAAGCGCTTTTCATACAAAGAAACGCATCACAAAGTGCTTTACATGTTAAAAACAAAATTTGACATGGTTGTTCATGATGCTCATGATACTTTTCTCTAGATTTATCAACAAATGTTCTTCCATTTTGAGTATTTGCTTGTGATTAATGAATACTGAAGATTTCATGGAGTTATCTCTATTATTACTGAAAATATGGCTTTTTGAATATCGATATACAATAATTGAAGTAAATTCTGAAGAACAATCAGCGCTGTACGTACTTATTTAAAACAATATTCAGTGCTGAAAGGGTTTTGAACAATTTCTGCATCATCTGCAAATGGATTTTAAGTAGGAAGGGGGAATAAATAAATAAATAAATAAATAAATAGATTCAAATTGTAAATCGGATTTGAAGTGAAAAAAATCTGAGATTTTTTTTTTGGCCATATCGTCCAGCCCTATCAACACCTTCTGCAATTTGAGGGAAGCAGCTCATCAGAGAGATCAGCTGCTGGAGAGATGGTTGGAGAGAACTTTAACTTTAAACATACCTAGGACCCAAACATGAAACAAGGATTACTATCCAATACCACAACTGCATTAAGTTCAGAGGTACTTTTAGTTACTTATTGTTAAGCTTGGATTTAGAGGCTGTTACAGTCTCAAAGTTCAGGGATCATTTTTTGCAACCTTTGGAAATTTTTTTCCTGAGCCATAAAACACTGTACAAGTGTTGTCAGAGCCGAGCTGTAGATCATAATATTAGATTCATGTTTAACAATCGAAGTAACAAACAATACTGTTGAAATTCTGTTAGAAAATACCCCTATTATTGCACTGTCAGAAAAAACATGGCTATAATTCATAGTTTGAGCACCTGCTGCAGATTGTCATGGCCAGTGGTGGCTCGCTGGTTCAGACAAACTAATAACCCAAACTACACAAGACACACTGAAAGCTGAATCTGGTGTTAAATCTGGTTATTGACGGTGAAACCATGGCAACAGATTTCACTTTGTGTTTTAACTGCAGTGAGAGAGAGAAGAAAGCCCAATGAACAATAATCAGTGAGTACAACAGTGTGTTTCTGGTAACGGCACCAAATTTATTAGGTAGAGATTTTTTTATTTATTTTTTTTTTTTTACACGTCGCTGGGGTTCGGCACCTGTGATGACCATCATGAACCAGATTTTCCAGAGAATAAATATTGAAAATTGCATTCAAAATAAATACGTCTGTGCATTCACTTATAATAATTTCTGCAACAATGAATCACATGTATTTCACAGTGTAAGCAGGAAGAGACAAACCAAACTCAGACATCAGAGCAGTGTCCCATGAAGTCTCTCTCCTTACCTGAGCTACACCTTCATCCCAACCACGGATGACTTCACCTTTGCCGATCTTGAACTTAAAGGGTTCTCCTCGGTCCCTGGAGGAGTCAAACTTTTTCCCATTTGTCAGCGTGCCTGTTTAACAACAAAAAGTGATCTGTAACTTCATGATACACTGAGAGTGAGTGTTAAAATGCACTGACCGGTGCAGAAATAGCAGGTATGTAGGAATCCTTGAGATCACGGCAGCCACTTTTCTTCAATCTTGTGGGTACCAGAGAGTGCAGAGTGCACTCCTGCCCCCTAATTAAACGTTTTTTAATGATTTGGGTGAGTTATTTCTGAAAAGTTCCTCTGCAATAATGTAAAGAACATCCCATAACTGGTCTTGTTTTCAAAATACTCACTTCTTTCAACAATCACGCCAGAATGCTTCAATACAAAAGTGCCTTCAAGTTCAACACGCCTAAATACCATGATCAGACAGGATATCCAGGATTCTTTCAAAGGTAGCTGGGATTAAAATACAACATCTTAACTGCAAACTGTAAAAGTTTCATAGCAATCATATATTTTTTTTTACTGCCGGAAGACCGGGTAGTGCTCGACCTGCATCATCACCGCCATCATACACCTAGCCCTGGTTGAAGTATTATTTATCAAAATTATCTGTAATCAGCTTCTTCTTCTTCACTATAAGGGCCACGATGGAAAACTAGTGTTTTCATCTTCTTGTGTCACCATAGGAAGTTTTTATTGTGTATACTCGTGTGTGTATTTTGAATTTTTACTGCATACAATTAATCATTCTTCTTCTCCTTTGAATATCTTTTAAAATGGTGTCTTACTTTTTAAAAATGATCTCCATTTGTTCCCATTATAAGTCGGGTGCCTTATTTTGCGATACGTAAAGCTCTGTAACTTTGTTGTTGTTAATCCCTTGGAGATGATCCAGATCTCACTGAAAAGTTATTTCCATACCCTTTCCAATCATGCCAAGATGTTTTGGTATCCACTCAAATTGATTTTTCCCCTACATTGCTAGAAATAGCTTGACATTTTTGGACCGCCACATGTCTGCGCGTGATACTGGAAGCTGCTGCTGTGAGGCTACAGTTAACATGGTGTAACCGAGCACTAGGAATGCTGCGTTCAATTACTGCTGCTACACACTTGGTATGTGTTGAGCAGTTACTCTTAAAAAGCTGAGACCGTGTGCTACATCTGACGCCATGATACAGAGCCCGGCCTAGCTGTGCAGTTAGCTTCCAACACGCGATCGGCACCAACCCTCTTACCCAAGTGTGGTATTTACTTTTATTTCAATAAAATCTTTAAAACCAATATATTCGACTGTGCTGCATCTAAAAGTTAACGAACTAAAAACACATTTGACCAATGAAAAAGAAGAGTCTTACCGGTGTAGTGGACAGTAACAGTCTGCCCTTTCTGCGGAAAAGTATTGCCTGGAACAACAAAACTCGGGTTAATCTGACACAATCTGAGGTAGAAACACCGTATTATTGTTAAAGAGTAAATTGAATTTAAAATATTCTTACCGTCTCCCTCTTCTATGGTTTCAACTTCGACTCCCATTGTTCCTTCAGCGTAGTCTTCTGCCTTCTTCTTCTTTTTATTTTTTTCCGTCTGCTAACTAAAGTTTAGGTGCATTAGCGCCACCTACTGTGTTGGTTGGTATGGACGTCACTGCGCGGTTTCACCTCTTCTTCGTGGATTTTTTGGCGGGTGCCAAAAAGGTTTTGGGTGCATTACCGCCACCTTCTGGTCTGGAGTGTGGAATAACAGGCTATCGTGTATTTTTTCCCCTATTTCATATGCATAATGAATGAATAATGCTGTAGTCATTATTAAAACCAAAGACTCACTGATTTCTCATTGACTGGCCATCATCTTTTTTATTGAGCGAAATGTCACATAAACAGAATAGATCCACCTTCTTGTCTTCATGGAAATATGTTTTGGTAAAAATAAATAAGTTACATATTAATTATGGTTTATTTGTTTTTATTGTGGTTTTAAAGGAAAACGTCTGGACTAAGCATCAGAAGAGGCCACGGTGGCGTCCGTTGCATTCGTTGGTGGATCATAAAGGATGTTGGAGAAAGAAAAGTCAGATTCAATTCCATGGTCATGGAGGTCATACACAGAGCTCTGGTCAGTCGCATCGTTATTCATGATTGTCGACTCGTTCCTGTGACACACAAACACAAACAGCTGTAAAAATTCTCATTCTTCAGCTACTTCGTATGTATGTTTATGTATTTAAATCACAGCATACATTGGACTGCGCCTCCGGTTCAGCACGAAGAGGAAGACGGCGATGATGACCCCGACCAGCAGAGTGAGACCAACTGCAAGGCCGATGGACAACGCATCTGCAGACACATAGAGCTGTGATGAGTCTTTGTGGCTAGCTCTTGTTGTATTTTATTTCTCTGTGTCACAGACCTCCAATGACTCCAAAAACTAAAAACACAGTAATGAGCTATACTGATGTATTTGTGAGTCAAGCCTATGTACAATATTATGTTACAGTAAATAACTACTGTACCTCACACACACATATTTCTTTAACAGATGTACAGCTTAGTCTGAACTAAATACCTGAAACAGTTAAAATAAAGTTGGTTTAAAAAACTAGAAACTTGAATGTGAATACATGTATGGGGACAGCTTATAATATTAAGTCCATAAGAAGACTTTCAGACATATTTGACCATTTCTGAAAAAACAAAATTTAATGAATCTTTGTATGGACGTCCTAATGCCACTCCCATGAATAATGCATAATCATGCATTTTCTGTTCCTTTAAAGTTCAACAGACAGAGAACACTAACACCAGGCTTATCTAAACCTGGCTGTCTTCATTAAAGTAACAAACATTTAGGCCTCAAACATCAGCAAGTATTTGTTTGCACTTACAGGAAGGTCTTTAGAAGTAAAATTAAATTGCTGATTCATTCATACAAAAGACATAATGCTGCAGGACATGACTTTATCTCCTTTTTTACATTTTTTCAGAAAACATTACTATAAAGAATATTGTCTGGATACATATGATGGATGCTCTGATTAAGTAGGAGGGTTTCAGGTTACCGTTATGATCAGAGGGTTCAATGGGGGGCTCTGAGTAGCAGCTGCTGGGGACGATGGTGATATCATCCAGAGCAACGTCCCCTCCCGTGTTCATCCCCCGCTGATACACAAACACAAACTGTGGCAAAACAAAGAGGGAGATGTTCAAAGTCCGGCCAGCAATCACTAAATCCAGTTGATGAGTAAACAAATCCATTAGCAAGGTTAGTTGCAATGTTTTCCTGGTATGTCATCAGAAAGGTCCAGGATATTTTTTATGTATTTTGATTCCCCTGTAGGTTGTCATCAGTTTCTGCAAAACTAGCAAATACTTAAAGGTCAGAAGATGATTGAGGCCAACAGTAGGTAGGAGGCTGACGAGGAGGGATGGTGAAAACAAGAAAGAAATATTTTATAGCTAGAAAGCAAACCTCCAACAAGGCATAATCCATGTCTGATCTTTACAAAATTGCCTCAGATTGTAGAATCTCATCCTGCATGTGTGTGTGTGTGTAGATTTTTTTTTTTTAACAAAATCCATTAACAAAGTTATGAATTTTACCCAAAGATCCAAAATATTTTTGTTTTCAGTTTGTTGACATGGTGTTTTACTGCCCCCTATTGGTTCTCTGTCACTACTGTCCTTTTTTTTTTTTTTTTCAACAGATGGATAGTCAAACCAATGTAGGTAAAGACATAACATCCAATACCATTTATATTGTTTAAATAAACACTTCATTCTTAGACAAGGCTAGAGAGAGAGAGTAGGAGGACACTGTGGTGACTTTCACTGTCATGTAAACTCATGCCTGCCACTTTGTTCACACTCTTGTGTTTGATCACATGCAAACCTTACAATACAATCCTCCCAGGGATCAACCATATTAGGCCATTATTACCCAGAAGGACTCTTCATGTTTAACAGACAAAGTGCCCGCCTGCCACTTGTCTCCTTTGTCTCCAGTTTCAATCCACTTCAGAAGTCCGTCTTCATTCCCAGCAGCCTGCATCTTTCTGTAAGACATAACGCCACCATTTTAACCAATGTACAGCCGGTGTTAATTCATATAAATCTCATAGTTCAGTGTTGATAACAAGCCTCAGACGTTACCTGTCATTAATGTACACTTTGAGAGTCCCTACATGGTCGCCATACATATGGTACCAGAACGTCAGACAGTGTCCTCTAGTGGACGGATGGAAGACATCACTGATCAGGAAGGACATGTCTCCCCAATCACCCACTGAGCTGTCCACGTAAATGTAGTGACCTGGTGGGGACACGGCAAGATAACAGCAGCAGCAGCAGGAAGAGCTGTAATTCAATCAATGTCTGGTCAAACAAGCATGTATCATTCCTCAGGTTAATCAGTTGTGTGTCTGTGGTGAATGCCTGTGATGTCTTTAGTTGGGGAGAGTGTTTGCACATACACTTGCACACTAAGTGTACATGCAATAAAATTATCTTTATGAATACATTGTCCTTGCACTGTTGCGGGAATCTTCTCATGTATTATGTGAATAAAACAGATTTATACGAACACCAGAGCAGAAATGTATTATCACACGACTCTGCGGCTCCCATAATGCAACGGCAGGTAACAGTCTCTCTTCTCACAGTTTTACAGCTTGTATTTAAATCACTGCTGTCATCAGTGATGTTTTCAGCTGCAACAGGCACTGAAGAACCTTATATTTCCTTATAGGAGGAAAAATCTAAAAATGTGATAATCTGTCAGCTTGTTTCAGGGCAAAACAAGAAATCCAGTATGACAGGAGGGTGCTTTATAGTGGTAAAATTTAAACATGTTAAACAATGTAAAACTAAATATTGGAGAACAGGACAGAGTTTAATAAGGCTCCTGGTGAACTCTTTGTAACAATTCCAGTTAGTTTGAAGATTTAAGATTCAACCATCATGTGCAGCTGAACCACAAAACTCCATAAAGTACACTTGATGTCTCACACATTCACGCTGTTCTCAGACAAAATCACAGGGTAATGCAGTGCATCATTACCGTGTGTGGAGTTGGTGGTGTGATCGACACTGGGTCCAGTGTTGGGGTTCGGGGAGGCTCCTCTGCCGCGGAGCCAGTCTCCTTGGTCCACTCCTTCACCCAGGTTGCTCCAGCTACACATGGTGCTCTCAAAGTCACAGGATCCATGAGGAGGACAGTGAGCGTCTGTCAGCTGTACATCATCAAACGCCATGTCTCCCTCGTGTGTGGGACCCGCCTTCACACCTTCCACCACAACCTGAAACACAGTGACTCACTGAAAATCAAAGTAAAACTTCTCCTGTATTGTTTCAGATGTTAGTTTAGTCATATTCTTTTGTCTTTTTATTGACAGTTTTAGAATAATAATCTCAAAATAATCCTCTTGTTTATGTGGGAAAAGAGTGAAAAATATCTGTTGTAATTTCTTACAGTCAAGCTTGACATGCTGAAGTTTATTTGTTTATCCAGCCAAGAGAAAACAAATCTCCTCACAATAGCTGAGCGTGCAGGTCCATCAAAACACACACCACATGATTCATGAACAGCTTCTATCACAAAGCCATTTCCTTATTGAACTCTCCAGTTAAGCCACACCCCCCAGTGAGAACACAGCCTTATGTGCAATCATTTATTCATTATGTGAAATAATACCAACATGGGCCTCATTGTTCTATGAGCACATTATATCATTATAGAGTACACAGACTTTTCAATGCTGTTAATTAGATTTTTACCCCTTTTACCATTTGAATATACATGTTCATTAAATACTGTGTCAAAACAACATGTCGCCATTCTTCATTATATCTTAACCTTGAAATGGATTCATTACTTTGTTGTAATATATCTGAGCTAAAATAAAAAATAATATCCTTTATAGTATATATATATAT
>OOFC01000717.1:19213-35913 GCA_900323345.1 Pseudochromis fuscus
ATACCCTCACCAAAATATTATTATTATTATCATGCACAATGCACTGGTGGCCATTTCAGATTTTTACACCGATGATCAATATATTTGTTTCTATATTTTTGGCATGAAGTCACATGACCTGAGGACAGGGGCATGATTTGTGGTTCACCTGCATCATGCATCATGTATCCCCCAAGATACAGAAACTACATAAGGGTTAATATACATCTATGTGCAATGGTGGCAGTGAAAGAAGTGCTGTTGTCGTTTTCCTAGATAAATATACAAAACCACAGCAGGGGAAGTAAAAGTAAAGCATCATCAAGAAAATTTAAGTATCACAATTTGCAGGCCCAAGGGCTCATGTTCGTTGTTGCACAATATGATATTGTGTTATAATTACTGAAGCGTTAACACGAAGGCTGGTTTTAATGTTATATTTGATCAGGATGGAACTATTTTCAACTGTTTTATATTCCTTTAGACAGTTACATTCACTATATAACAATGCTTACTGCATAATCTGGAGAGTTACAAGTAACAAAAATACAATGTATCCCTCTAAAAGGAACATAAAATGTAAAAAGTGTAAGTAGCTTGTGATGTACTTGTGCATTATCTGTGGATCTGTGTGACTCACTCTGTAAGGCTGATCTGGAGGCAGAAGTGAAGCCTGAGCGAACCTCCACATGCAGCCCTGGTCTCCTGTCTGGGAGAAAATCAGAGCTTCCTTCCCGTCTTCACTCTGCTGGTAAACATTCAGCGTCCCCATTCCTTCGCCGTACATGTGGTACCACAGCTGCACGCAAGAGCCTTTACCTGAAGGAAAGAGAGAAAATCCACCACAGCATATTTTTACTGCCAACCTTTCGCCCCTGTAAACCACCCTGACTTTAAGTTAATTGGTCAGTAGGTCAGTCAGGTCAGTAACTGTAAAACAAATCAACAACTCATCAAATTATGAGATCCTGGACCATTGTGAGAAGCTGGAACTGCTAGGTCCAACCCTAAAATCACATCATAATCAGATGGTGTATTACTTGAAAATCATATAAACCACTTTCTGAATATAACTGAGCAGCCCCAGAATAACATAAAAGTCCAACAGAAACAGTAGTGGCTCTCTCACCTGCAGGGTACAGTGGTGATGACATTGCAGCTTTCTGTCCCGCTTGGTCGGCAGCAGAGGAAGGCAGGTAGTAGTAATGACCCGTGGGTGTGTTGGTGGTGTGGTCACTGTCCGGTCCCGTGTTGTGGTTGTGAGTGGGGCCCGACTGTCTGACCCAGTCAAAGTCTTCAGTTGTCTGCTGCTGCCAGTTACAGCTCCCCTCCTCAAAGTCACACACATCTACACAATAATAACACATTAGAAAACCTAAATATTGCACAAATAATAGGAGTCATTTGCAAGTGAAATGATCTCTTCTTCTCTGCTTGATACAAAAATGATATTGATGATGATATTGATCAAAACTGAGAACCCTGGTCTCTAAGTAGATTTGCAAGAAACTCAAACATGGAGGAAAATGCTGCTGAGGGACTAATCTCAGGTATAATGCAGCATATATGACAGAAGTGTCATCAAAATCTTAATGAAACGTTTTCAGCCACTGGTTTGATGTGGCTCCCAGATGTGTTTTTAAAAGTTAAGGTGTGTGTTAAGGTGTGTGCCAGTCAGTTTTTATAAACAAGAATGGTCCTGCTTTTCATTTGTCTGCTTATTTATTCTTTTGTTTGCATAATGATTGTTCATGAAAAATCCTAAATAATTTATAGCTGCAGCTTGAGCTGGTATGAAAACATCTATGGCAGTTTATTAAAGAACATATATTCATGATAGCCTCACAAAATGCACAGAAAAGCATCTTTTCTGGGATTTCCTTAAGCTTCAGGTTTAATACCAGAGGCAGGACATGGTCCATGGATAAAGGAGATGTCGTCGATGGCTATGTCTCCTGCCTCTCCTCCCACCGTGGCCTCCACAATCACTTGGTGGACTTTCTGCAAGGTCACATGGCTCTGAACCAGCAGCCACTCATCCCCTTGGTTTCCTGATTTTTGCCACACCTACAGGAAAGACAGGAGGCTGATTCACTCGTTGCAATGAGGATGTGAGGAGGTTTTTGCAACACAGTGGTATGCAATGAAACTGTGCAACGTGCACACATTATACCATACATTAATGTTATTTTGCAATCAGCATTTCACAACCGTGCAAAAAGCATAATAACAGAAAGAGAAAAGCTAACAGAAAAAAATATTACTCAATCAGCCTCCCAGGCCTTTTTTTCTGACGCTGCAGCAAAGGGAAGTAATGTGGTCCGACTCAAACATGGCTTTCCTTGACCTCTGTCATTGCTGCTCTATGTGATGTAAAAAATACTAAGAAAGCTAAAATTTCAGGATGGTTTTACCAGTATTTTCTGCAAGGGATCTGCAGTTTGGAGAAACACCTTCAAGGAACCCACAGTAGGTCCAAACATGTGGTACCAAAATGTGAAACAGTATCCATCTTCACCAGCAAGTGGCAGCAGCGAAGACTTCAGCTGAGCCACGTTCCCGCTGACACTTGGTGAGGAACTCTCGATGTAAAGGTATTTGCCTGTGAAATAAACACATTTCTTCCTGTTGACCACTTAATAAAAAAAAAAAACCCTGATCACAGGTTGCATATGTGACAACAACATAAAAAGAGCAAGGAAGACAGATATGGTTAAAAAAATGAGCAATAATTTGGTGAAAAAAGTTGCTTTTTTTCTTCTTTCTGGCCCCTGTAGAGTGCTCAGGACTCTTTAGATTTATCTTTGTGTGCTGCTGCTCTCAGGCTGGAAATCACAGCCACATAAAACTGTTATTTACTAAGTTCTCACATTAGTCTACCAAAGCCAAACTAAACCAAACATGTAATAATTTAAGAAACCACTTTTTTTTTAAACAATATTATTTAAGGTTCTTCCCATATGACTCAATGATTTAGTTATTCATGATGTTATAATGCTGAGAAAAGTGATTGTGTAAAGACAGTTTTTTTTAGACCTTTGCCAGTGTGGTCCTCTGCAGGTCCGGTATTGGGGGTTTCAGTTGGACCCGACCTGAGGAGCCAGTCCAGCTCATCTTCAGCCCCCTGCACCCAGAGACATAGACCATCTTCAAACGAGCAGCCAAACGAAGAAAGAGCTGAGGAGGGAAAAATTATTTCAACATAAGACAATCGTTCCCACACAGTAGAAATGTGGATGTAGTGTGAATGCCACACCACACCCTCACCACTCCGAACTGATGATACTGCATTTACCTGGTGGTTGGTAGGATTTGTCACAGTTTACAAAAGAGACATCATCCACAGCAATAATGGGGTTTCCAGTAGCGGTGTCCCCCTGAGGAGCTTTTTTCAGGCCCCTGAACAAAACCTGAGAAAATAAACGGTCATAAACACATTGAAAGGATCAGAAAACTGCATTAAACTTACAACATGCAACCTGTCTGAAAATGTAGTGCAGCTTTCAGTATTCATCAGCCTCATCTTCATGCACACTCATGCATCTCCTATAGTCTTTTTATGTTTTGTTGATTTTTTTGGTGCAGCTACTTTTGCTTAATTACTCCTTTAGTGCATTAAATTAAATGTGCAAAAACAAACTGCTGAATATTTCTGATGTAAATTTAAATCTACTTTCATATTTATTTATTTTCTTGTTTCTATCTTTATATCTTATTTCTAAAAAATGCAGCAACATGCACAAATTCTTTCTTGCATATGTACAAATGACAATAAATACTCTATTCAGTAGATTAAACAAAATGATAAAACACACACACAAATGTCTGTTTAAGGGCTTGGTTCCTCATAAGCTGCCTGACTGATGAAACTACTTCTCTAAGTGTTCAAATGAGAGGAGATTCAAAAACGTTTATCCTTAAAAACTTTCTGCATTCATTATGTTTCCCTACTTATTCATCCTGCCTGTTGCTTATAAACGCAATTTTAGTGTTTGCATTTTAGCTTTTTTTTTTTTACTTCAGCCGTTCAATTGTTGAAGTGAAGGTACAAGTAAACACCTTATAAGGCTGTTGGTGCAGGCCGAGAGGCAGAAGCTCAGCGGTCCAGTGGGAGACGGTGTTGTGACTGCGTGACCACAGGATTGCTTCACTCCCCTCAGCTTGCTGCATAAGCACGCTGAGTGACCCACCGTTCTCTGCGCCGATGTGGAAGTGAAACCTGGGAAGGGGGAAGGAAGAAGGGGGAGAGTGTTGGATTGGGAGGAGAGTTGCATGGCAGAAAGACGGGGGAGGTGGGGAGCATTGAGCAATTCATACACTAAAGTATTCAACTCTACATCAAAACAAATGTTTCGCTTGACTTTTTGAGATGATAATGAAGGAAACGTGGCTGTAAGTTGTTGTTGTTATCGCTTACAGAATCTGGCAGTGGAGGGATGAAGGCGGGAGTGGGGGACTCTGGAGTCGGGCTTCAGTTTGTGCAGACCCCTGGCTTAAATTCGCCCTCATGTAGTAGCCTGAGAACAAGGGACAGCTGAATCAGCAAAGTTTGCTTTTAAACGTGCGCATTGAAGAGGAAGGAGTGCAGTGATGATCAGTTCACGTTATCCCTCAGTTCCACACAATATAAATGTACTATTAAATAGTTAAAGTCACCTGTGTGTGTGGTGTGATCAGTGGGTGGCTCAGTGTCATTACTGGCTTTCTGTCTCAGCCACGTGCTTTGTCCATCACTGGTGTCAGTCCATTTGCACTGATCGTCCTCAAACGTGCATGGACCTAAAACGTCAAGTCAAAGCATGAGTAATACTGTGGAAGGCAGTTCACAAATCACTTATTTTTGCAGAAAAGGAGATAAAAACTATACATTTTTATATAAAACTAAACTACAGATTACATGCATTTTTGGGTACAAAAACAAATGTCTTATGAGATGTTGACACGCTGCTAAATTGTTGCTAAAAGTGGATCTTAAATCAAATAAAAGCTCTTGTGACCATTTCAGTCCACGTGTCTCTACTTCCTGAAAATCAAGCGTCCACAACACAGCCAGTGTTAGTTTTAATATAACATGGTCCTATCTGAAAAAAACTATGCATATTAGACATGACAATTTATTGGATTTTACTGTTTTGCAAAATCTCTTTACTCATGCAACATAAAAACAGTGCATGGATAGTTTTTGCCAATACTTAGAAAGAGGGCAGACAGCTCATTTCAAACCCTTGCAGAACAAAATGCACTTCAAATACAGCCTCCAAACTGAGCTGAATCAACAAAAAGTGAACAATATATCAACTATGAAGGCTGGAGTTCTGATAGGAATGTGCAGTAGTTTTAATTATATGCATGAGTGTATATTTTGCTGCAATGAATCACATGTGCTCTCTGGCATATTCAGGAAAAACCTTCTATTTCTCAATCAGTGATCATCAGCCTTGTGTGCTGACCCTCCACTTTGCTAAATTACTGAGTACTATACTTTAAAGTGACCACCACCTTGAATGCAATAGTTATTCTAAGACACTGTGATTCTGCAGCTTGTTTGAACTGATACAGTGAATGCAGCTCTCACCACAGCCCGCCTCGTCCTCCCCCTGCGGGCAGTCAGCATGATAATCACACTGTAATGCAGCCAGAATGCAAACTTTTTCCGGGGATCGCCAGCAGAAAAACTCATTGTCCTGCAACACCAAAGACAGAGAATTAGTTACACGCTTTATGTCTTACAGAATTTGTTGTATCAAGTACTGTAGTTTACCTGACAGGGGTTAACCGGGGCAGTCGAGGTTGAGGGTGTTCCTGGAGAAGTAGGTGGCTCGGACGTGGGAGATGTGTCTGGTAGTTCGGTGTTGTCGGGGTCAACAACGCACTCTTTGGAGAAAGAGATGTCATCGAGTGCAATCAGCCCTCTGGGACGATCTCCGAGCTCATAGCTGAAGACAATCTGAGGAGGAGACAAAGTAAAAACAACCGCATTCTGACCTTGTTAAGAAAGAACTCATAAAACACATCATAATTAAATGGTATAATACAGTTAGGGTCAAATGTTGTGAAGGGGATAACACGTTGGCTCCACAGTCTTCTGTAACCTTTGATCGTGTATGCCAATGATTGCTTATCGATTCCTGTCTCATATACAATCTGAAAACATAAATGAGGACATGGCTGCTGTGTCCTCACTGACCTTGCTGTTGGTTGAGGAGGAGAACGTGACCTCCGCTCTGCGCCAGCTGTAGCTCTGTGACGTTTCCCTCAGCCACAACGTTTTGTCGTCACTACCAGACCGTCGGGTCCTGGACTGTACGGTCAGTCTGGCTGCAGCATCATCCAGGCTGAAGTAGAAGAACCTCACCTACAGGTATTAGTCACATGAACATGAATATGAAAGTGAACATGTGATCAACCTGCACGAGTAGTTCATGATGTACTGTATCTTTGTAGTGCAGAGATAAGCATGAGAAAGGCAATAAAAGGAAAACACGAGACATGTGCACCAAGGTGTGACTGTAATGCAATCACAAGCCTTCAGAAGTTTGTGCTGAGCCTCAAAATCACAGCAAAGATATGACATCACTGTGTTTCTTTGACACAGTTTATTATATTACATTTTGTCAGTAAAAATGTCTGTGATATACCCGTCATTGCAACACGTTAAATTATTTGTTAGCTGTTTTATTGTGTGTGTGTTTTTTTTTGTTTTCTACTTTCTTGTACGCACTACCTAGAACTTGATAAAATATAATGACCTGTCAGGACCTTCTTAAAAATGTGTTGGCTTTTTCTGTATTTGATCAACATACAGTAAACTCACAGTGCACTTCAGGCTGGGTAGTAAAGTTGTGGAGAGAATCTCTGATGTCTGGCCCTTCCCAGTCAGGTGAGTCCCAGGTATAATATAGTGACCTGTGGTATAACATCAGGCAATACAGGTAGTGCTGTAGTGCAGCATTACTGATGAAGAAGAAGGAGTTATTCAAGGTTAACAACTCTCAGGAATATCCCTGTCCCATACCTGCAGCAGAGTTCTCAGTGTGATCCCTGTGAGGTCCCAGGTTGGACCAGGCATCCTGTCCTTTGTGACGTGTCCATTCAGCTCCAGGCTTGTCCACATCACTCATCACCCAAGAACACAGGCCTTGCTCAAAGCTGCAACGCTCTGTCACCCCTTGTTGCTCTGCATTTATTAGCAGGAGGTTGAATATTTAACATCTAACAGTCACACCCAAATCAAATAATGTTATAGTTTCATAAAAATAAGTATTACAAGTCAGTCACTTTACAGTAAATTGCTTTTTTACATTAAATGAGAGTTTACTCATTATTTAAGAGTGTTTTTAGGTAAACTAAAATCACAAGATAATGCTAAAAATAATGGAGAATATCCCTAAAAAGATTTTTCACCAAACACTACTCTGTTTGTGCAGGCTTTACTCATTTAAGGCAAAAATGAGCAGCCTTGGGAAAGTGTTTGTAGACAAGAAGTTGCCCTGCTTCTGCTATCAGTGAGAAATGTGAGTATAAATAACAGCCTTAAAACAATCACTCAATAAACAATAATGCTATTTCACTGTTCTATAAACAAGATTTGAGTATTAATGTCTTTACAACACAAAGAGGGAACCTACACTTAATACCACAGTATGCAGCCATTAAATGGATTTACTGCGTCAGTGCATAATCCACCACTCAGCATCTGTGATATCTCACCGCAGCTGGTTTCATCCGACCCGTCACCACAGTCATCGCTGAAGTCGCACACGTGGTTGTGGTCCACACACACGTTGTTGTTGCATGTGAACATAGTGTCAGGACACCATGGCTGTGGCTCTGGAGGGAAATAAAAACATATTTCATGAATGTAAATCAGCTTAAAAAAGGGTAACGGCAACATAAGTAGCAGGCAGCATACCGGGCAGAGTGCAGTTGGTGAACTCTACATCATCAACTGCAATGTGTCCCGGCTTGTTGAAGGTCCTGGAGGCTGCAAACAGGATGGTAAAGTCCTGAGGGATCCGGCCTATCGTTACCTCGCCGTGCTGCCACAAATCTCCATGGTTACCGGATAGCCACCACAGCGTTGTGGTCCTAGAGCCCTCCTTTAGCACCACACTGAGCTCTTTCGTGTCTGTAACAGTTACAGAGTTAAAGATGCTTAAAAATACCGTCTGACTCATGAATGAATGAAGCAAGAAGGTTTTTTTTTTTTTTTTATGGCTGCACACAAATTCATGTAAATGCAAAACATACCCTCTCCATACATGTTGTAGTAGAAATGTACTGTGCAGGTGGTGCTGGACTGATTCATGCCGGGACCCTGCAGGGCAGCAGGGCCTATCTGGTCACCCCGGTCATGCTCCACTGCCATGTACCAACCTGGAAGAATCAGATCAGAGGTCATCCAGACCTCTGCTGAATGTACAGATTCCTTTTTATATATTCCTACAGTTTTCTTTGGTATTTGCCTTTATACCAGGAGCAGCAGAGAGAGACAGCACATGCGGGGTAATGACGTGCAGTCAGTAGAAAAGCAGACTCATGCAAACACATTAAACGGTGTAAAAACATGGCCGTAAAATACTGCTACTACAGTAAAAAAAAATCTAAAACTAGCAAGGCAAGGTGGTAGGGTTTAAATAATAATATGTTTTTTATCTGTTTATGTTGTTGGTTAGTGGCAATTTCTATGTAGAAACTGCAGCCAAGACTTCTCATGGACATTGCTGCAAACATAAACAGTGTGAAAGAGGAAACTAAGGATGATCATACTTTCATATTATGCTTCTTTTTTCTTTGTAATAACATCTCAGCATATTAACAAAAACATATTTGTGATCCTCAGAACAAGTAAATGAAAAAAAGGGAAACTCATGGGATCCATCATTTGTTATTTGTAATTACAGAAAGAGTTCAGTCTGAGGCTCAGCTTATGTTTGCTGTTGTTACTACTGCTTTACATTGTTAACCTTTGGTTCTGACTTTTATAGCTTTCTGTATAATAAAGGTGTGTAAACGTGAGTGTGACACTGCCTGTTTTATTTGTGTCTTCTGTGAAACTGTAAAGCAGTCCAGATGAAGGTGACCTGTGCTGAGGCATATAAAAGCAGCACTGGAAGGGTGTGTGTGTGTGTGTGTGTGTGTGTGTGTGGCCTTACCCAGCTCAGTGCCCACTGTGTGGTCCACAGAGGGTCCAGTGTCACCAGTACCATTCCTCCCTCTCACCCACTGAAACTGGCCAACACTCACGTCCTCCCAGTCACATGTACCGTTTTCAAATGAACAACCCACAAATCCTACATCTGTTTCATTCACTATTAGACACAAACAAAAGTATTCGATTACTTTTCATCGTGAAACACATGTCAGTAAAATATCTGCAGAAATAAAACAACAACAACTGTACCTAGACAAGCGCCTGACGTGAGACTGATGTCATCAATAGCAATAAATCCTGTGCTGGTAGTCTCTGCTTCAATCAGCAGCTGTTGTTGAGAGAATATGTAAATATTATCTCTTTATCATTATTCTATTCTGTATTATTATGACCACTGATTCAGTTTTGAGATACCTGGAAAGGTTCAGACGTTTCTACAGACTCAGAGAACCTCCTCCAGCTGTTTCCTGTGCTGTTACTGTGGAAGATCAGATCCTCCTGTGATGGGCCTGTACGCATGAAGACCCGCAATGTCCCAGAGTCACTGACAAACAACAGACAAATGCAACTCTTTGTCATGTAAAAAAAAAAAAAAAACACATAGCTGAACCAAGTTTAGTCAAATCTGTCTCCAAATAAAAATCAGTTTGTATTTTTTTGTCGCTTGTCCTTGCAAAAGATCTTACACACGTCAATACTACAAAAAGGGAAAACTGTAGTCGATTGTACATTTTACTTATAAAACACTTGCTTTTACTTTGTGTTGCAATTAAGCCAAAATATCACTTGTAGATTGTTGATAGGAGATTAAATTATTGTGTTTTCCTTCAGAATTGATTGTAGATCTTGTGTAAAAAGTGAACTGTGCCTCAGAATATTCTCAGTCTTGCACAAAGTGAAGCAGGTGATTCATTCTAAGTGACATTTGTGCACACTTTTTGAGGAAGTCACAGAGGAAACTAAACAGGATAAAGTGCATCCTCATTGTCACATACTGTATGTAGTGAAGAAGCGGTGATTTTTTTTTGCTGACCTGTTGTCCATATGGTACCATAAGGTGAGACAGGAGGTGGTGTCTTTCTGTTGGATCCACTCAGACACCACCTGTGCTGCACTGCGTTGATTTTGGTGTAGTGACGAGCTCAACAAGAACCAACCTGCAAGAAAACAAAGAAAGAGAAATGTTCATGAGAATAAAAAGTTACACACTTTTTGTGCAGTGTACAACTTCATAACTGCAGAAGGCAACCAGTGAAATATGTGTTACATGAAAAACTCATTTTTAGTGCATCTTTCAGCAGTTCAAACTTCTGGTAACTGTGTCTGTTTTAATAATTCAAAGTGTGACAGCAGAATGATTAAGGAAAGACAATAATTTCTTCTGATTTCAATGCCAGTTTTAAGTTTAAGAAAATGAGGCAGGAAGGAGGTAACATCAGCAACATTACATAAGTCATGGATAAAAGGAGAAGTTAATAAGTAACATGCTAAGTCAGTTAAACAGCAACTTCAGTTAATCATAGGTTGCAACATAGACAGTTATTGAGATTAGTCAACCAACTTTCTAATGTTTTATGCTGTTTGACACATTTTGAAATGTCAAACAAATTAGAGCATTTGTTTGAAATGGACTGATAACTGTTGCATGATAGTATCTGAGACTTTATGTTTAATGTGTATTTTAACAATTAACCTAAACACATCATCAATTTACGCCCTTTATTATCGACAAAATAAAACTAAACTTGCAGAGACGTGCATTTTTTTGGCATGTTTCTGGCCACTTGCTGAAGATGGAGACATGGCTGATTAGAGGAGAGAGAGTGAACCTAAAAACCATGATGGTAGTGTCTGGTAAAACTGAAACAATGAGCAGAAGGACACTAAATCATTCAGTAGAGCTTAGAGGAATTTTGAGGCTGGTTGTTTATGAAGATGACGTACCAGACTGCACAAATGTTTTGGATGTTTGAATCCATGGTGCCTCTGATCCATATTATATCTTGCTGCATGATAACTCCCAAAACACCCAACCAGTCTCATAGGGACCTGTCATAAAGAACTAGTCTCTTCATGTCTTATTCTGAGACATGAAAGGACAGAAGACACTAAGACAGCCAGGTTCTGTGGTAAGAGCTCCAAGATCAACCTAGCTGTCAAGCACCATTAAAAATAAATAAATAAAACTCAGATGTACTAGTCCTCACTTTACTTGTGTCTAAAACTACTGCACAGTGTTGATATATCCAAGGTCGTACCCTCTGGGCTCTGAGTGGTATGGTCTGTTGATGGACCCACGGATCCCCCTCTGGCCAACACCCACTCATGTCCATCTTCTTTGAGGACGTTGACCCAGGTGCACTGTCCAGATTCAAAGTCACAGCTGCCTGCAGGAGTACAGGCCCCCTCCCTCACAGAAAAGTCGTCTATTTTCGCAGTGGAACTGGTGTGAGGCACATTAACGGCCTTAAACACAACCTGATGAAGACATGTAACTGTTTTAGGCAACAGGAGAAAAATACAGAACAGGTCTTAGTGATGAGCTGTGTAAAAAGAAAAAAAAACATTTACATGGAAATTTGCAGGTGAGGACACAGTGACCTCAGCCACCTCCCAGCCTGTTGTTGGCGCTCCAGGACGCTGCCACAAGGCATCGCCCAGCTCTCCGCTTCTCAACACATGGACGGCAAGGATGTTAGAGGAATCTGCAGCTAACCAGTACCTGAACAAATACAACAAAGTCAACACTGACATTAAAATGTGCAGCAGATAACTGGGTATAAATGTGTATGATGATAAGACTTGACTCACCAGAAGCGTACACACATCTCTTTAGCTGACTTAAGCTCCGGTGTGAGGAGATGAGCCTCCTCAGGCTGTGTAGAGTTTGATGTCATCACTGTCATATAGAAACCTAGAAATGGACAAATGCATTCACAGTGTTTTTTGCAGGTACAACTTCATTTCTTTCGTTTCTGTTTTTGCTCATTTTGCTCACTGCAGACTTACTTTTCCCATCACCTCAACAATCTACATATAATATAAACTGAATTTCTTTGAGGCCGACATGCTAACGCCCTCACAATGACACACTATGCTGAGGGTAATATCATTTGTTTTCAGATGCGTATTGGACAAATGAAATTTTTGAGCTAATGGTGGTCCTGGATAAAAAGTCAGAGAATCATCAAAGTCAATATGATTTGAAAACAATGGGCAGGGATGCAGGGATCCTAAAACCTGGAAAAGAGTTAGCATTCTTGTCCTGAAGTTGGTGTTTTTTTTGTTTGTTTCTTTTGTTTTAATGGGCTTTTGGTTAGATGCCTGAAATAAAGTTCGTGGTTAACACAAACTTTCACAAAGACTCTCATGTTTTAGTTTACAACATAAAATACCCCAGTAAGTACCCTACTCGGGATCTTTTAAGCTTTGATGTGTATTCAAAAGGAGGCTGCTAACAAATGGTTGATGGTGCTCACCATGTTCTGTTCCATAGGTGTGATCCACATGATGCTTTGCTCCCTTCCTGCGACTCCAGCGACCCAAATGATTGACACCATTATCAAAGCCACATGAGCTGGAATCAAAGCCACACACGACTACAACAGAGTAAAAAAAGGGAAAAAATTTAATGATCTGTAGGATGATTTGAAGTTGACATCAGGCAGCACTGGGACAATGTTTACATACTCTGATTACTGCAGCTCCCTTCTCCCACTGTAATATCATCAAGAGCGATGAATCCTCGACTGTTGGTGTTTCTGTGGCCAGTGAACATTATCTGTGATAGCAATAGGAATGAAAACTAAATTGAAGATATATTTATGAAGTTCTCATTGGCTCTATATTGTATGTCAATGGAAAAGAACCAAAACAAACACATTTGAAGGTTTTTTTTTTTATGTTACATGTTGATGAGAAAAAAATCTTTAAATATGTTGATGTGGAAACATGAGTATGTGGTTGAGTTAGAAATTACCCGCTCTACGTCGCTCACGTTGATATTTACTCCTGCCGTCATCCACTCTGGATTCTGGGTCCCCCGATGAGTCCAGACCAACACTTCAGAGGATTTCTGGAACAAAACACGTCATTATTGTGCAGGAGTGATACTGTGAAAGACTGGGGCAGAGGGTTTGTAGAGTACTGACGAAGGTTCGTACTGTCTTCACCAGAAGATCGAGGGAGGACACTGAAGGCCCAAGCATGTAATACCAGAACCCAACACAGATCTGTGATGCAAAATTGGGGACAGGAACAGAGACACTCGCTCTCTCGCCATCTTTAGATCCAGATCCATTCAGCAGTAAAAAGAAACCTTGGTAGAAAAAACAACTATCATGCAACAACAACAACATTGTTCCATTAAACCAGTATAATATTGCAACAAAATACAACAACAACAAAAAAAACCAACCCCAGGTCCCAGATATTTCAAAAGTTTTTGTCCTGCTCACAGTCCAAAATATTCCCTTTACAGGAGGAAGAGGAATCAGCTTTGTTATTTGGACCTCTGCAGAAACAATGATAATTTCTCCTGTTTGGTTTTTCATGAGGTCTCATTTTGAAATGTTTCCTATGGTGTATACAAGTGTTTGTACTTATATTACTGTCAACAATCAATACCTTGATCATTCCCAACAGTATGATCGTACTGAGGTCCATCCCAAGGCCGGTCCACTTCAAGTCCTCTGCTGAGAGTCCAGTTCAAATCATCACTGTCCTCCTGGACCCAGTTACACAGACCTGTTTTAACAAGAGATAAATTTAAATAAGTAAATTCTGTGCATAAGTAAAATAAACTCAGTTAAAAAAACCTCAGATACAGTGTTTATAGATGTAGTATTGATTATTCATACAGTCTGAATGAAGCTACTTCAGCTGAAAAAGTGACAACGCTTCCCTTCATTTCTTCTGTTCAAGGTGGAGTTGAAAAAGCACCAAAAACAGATTTTTCAGTCCAGGTTTCTCGTGACAATGACTGAAAGAATGATCTATGATGTTTTAATGAAAATATTAATAAAATCTATTTTCACATTGGTTGATGTTTCATTTTGTAACAAGCAAGAATAATATCTTTAAAAACTGAAAAACAAATTCACTCATATTTTACAGTCTCCACTCTATTGTCCCACATTCACCTTCTTCAAAGGTGCAGTCCATGCTGGAGGCCGGAGCAGCGGTGGTGGTGGTGGCAGGGTTTGGTGTGGTGGTTGGAATGAGGTCGACACAGGACTTCTGGATGATGTGGACGTCATCCAGGGCGATGCTACCCCCCGCTGAGGGGGGAGACCAGGCTTGTAAAACAATCTGTGAAAGAGGATGACAGTTCAGTTACAACTTATTTAAAGACAGTATTTTATTTTATTTCATTTATTTTTTTAAAATCACCAGGATATGTTATGAAGGCCTAATTGTTCTACCTGGTGAAGACCTGATGCATTGTAATCCACCCTTTCTTGCATCCATGAACGAGTAACAAGTCCACTTGTATTCCATACAGGACGCAGTCCAGAGGTCTCATTCACAAACACTGTCAGTGGCGGCCCTGGAAGCAGCACAAACATACAGATGAAGAGAATAAAACTGGTGAATTTAGAAAGGTTTTAGTTGTGGATGATGCCATCAGACACAAAGATGAGGAAAATTATATCCTTCAGAATAATCGTACAAGAAATGAGGCGTTACTACAAGTCATCTTTGTCTGATGGTGATTTTTCATCATGGAAATGGAAAGACATGACATTTTTCAGTCGGTTCTGAGTTGTCTCAATTAGATAAAAGGAATATTCAAATGACAGAGTCAATGTGTTGGCTTTTCTATTAACATGTGTCCCAAATGGTTCAGATTTTTATGGGTGTTTAGAAAGGTAAAAGTTCCATACACTGCATAAGACATAAAGGAGAAGATACTGGAAGCGGTGTGGATCAACACAAGCTGACCGTGACCACGTTTTGCAATAATCCACATATTTTGGTGAAAATATGGGATGTTTATTGTTGTGGTTCCTGGGCTTTAACGGTATTGTGTTGTCATGAACGCATTCCTGGAGTTTCACATAAAGCTGATGCCTCCTAAAATTATTATTTATTAATTTTTCTCTCTCTCTCTACTTAAAATTGTATTTTTAAAAAATGGAGAAAGACTGTACTCACCGGTCGAACCCCATGACTGGGTGAAGTGCCAAATCTCAAGGCAAGCTTGGTTTACAGCCTCCATCGTCTCACTCTCCAATTGGGCAGTTTGTTCTTGATCAGATTTAGAGGCCAGGAAAAATGCAAAGTGTCCTTTAAGAGAAAAAAAATAAGGATTGCATATTCTCATTAAGGTTACTGTCACTTCAAGTCTGAGCAGCGCCATTAATCAGAAGGGGTGCATACCTTTTTTTAATGCCACTGATATATTGCTTGACTTTTACAGTAAGTGCTGAAAGAGTGAAGCTGCAGTTCTGGTACTTTAAGTATGTGTGTGGTAATTTACCAAAAGAGGAGTCTGTCGAATGGTCCCAGCTCGGAATGAGGGGCCCTGAAGATTCAGCTGACAGCCAGTCCCAGTCCACTCCAAGCTCAGGTGGACGATTGTTGACCCAACCACAGAGGTCCATCTCAAAGTCACAAAAACCTTCAAGGAATACCACAGATGCATCATCCAGTCGTCAACACACGCCGAACATCTCAAAAACGTGCTTATAATCCTTGTTCATCCAGCTGAACTGTGAAGTTTGAAGTTTACAGAGTTCACTCACCTGTCGGAGGACAGGCATCATTCAGGACAGTCAGGTCGTCAATAACAACATCTCGCCTCACACCGTTCCCCACCGTTGCCTCAAAGATCACCTGTCACTCAGAATGACAACTTGATTTTAACCTGTTGTTTGACAGATGTGTTATTTCAACACAGCTTGGTCCTTTTCATGGGATTTCTTAAACTATTAGCTGCTTCACTGAAATCTAATGTTACTCATACATTACCGCAATTCATGAATTATTATAGATTATTTTATCTATTTATTACATTTTTCAACTAGAAAAGCGCTCTGAGAGCGCAGACTTCCACCAAGCACTGTTAAGGCCAATTCATACTTTCCGAGTCCGCATGTCCGCCTTGGTGCACGAGGGTCCGCGTCACGTAAATGTCATGGAACACGTCAGGAAGCGCTCGAGCAGACAGGCGCAGGGGCGTCCGCGTGCAGCTCCAAAAATGTGAACGCGTCGCTTGGGCGCGGAGGGCGCGAGCAACTGCGCATGTGTCAAAATCAGTACAAGCAACTGCACTGCACTAGCATATCAAGATGGACGCCTTCGAGGAGAGACTTTGCGAGGGGAATCCTTAAAAAAAGTGTTGCGGATCACCCTCAAAATGAAATCAGTTCTTCCTTTTCCCACTTCCAACATATCCTGAAAATTTCATCAAAATCCGTCCGTAAGTTTTTGAGTTATCTTGAACACAGACAGACAGACAGACAGATAAACGCCTGCAAAAACATAACCTCCTTGGCGGAGGTAAAAAAATATTAGAGCTGGGAACTTGTTATTTGGTACACCCACTCCTGGGACATGTGAGCTT